>PXOD01000069.1:0-131826 GCA_003012165.1 Paramyrothecium roridum | reverse complement strand
ACAACAGTGTGTTGGAGGTAGGAAAAATTATGCCTGAGTCCGTAGCTTTGCTTTGCTTACCCTAGATCGCGGGACGGTCTAGCACTATAATAGATTAAAGGGAAGGGAGTACGTATGCCAAACTCAGCAGATATCAAAACAAAAAAAAAAAAATCAAAAAATATCGACTTTTCATCCCAATTTTTAGGTGCCTTATTGCCCACCGTAGGATGCGTTGTTCAATTTTCTACGATGCCTAATTCTAATCCAATTGATAAGATCAAATGATCTACGAGCCCAATTTTCAACCATTCCTTTTTCCCTTATTACAAGATTACGATATCCGGGTTGTGGTGTTTAGGTGGGTTGTGGCATTTCGTCCCACGCCAACTTAACAGGAAATTTGTCTTTCGAAACCATCGGCAATGGTGCAAGCAGTCTCTGGTCTGGCACGTGAAATGGATCAGCCGTACTAGTCAAGGGCCTAGAAGCACTCGACCTTGGGCTGAATCTCACAATAGAATGCGAATTGATGCGAGAGATATTTCGTCACTGTTGATTGTCTGGGCTACAGATCTCAAGCAGCTCCGCCGTGGACAACGACCCAAGCATGAAGTGAGGTATATGAAAAATTCGGACCCCTGGGCCACCATAGAATCATGACTACTTGCCGAGCAGATAGAGATGTCCACCGAGAAAGGTCTGGACATTGGCGATACATGAGAATGCAAGTACGTGTTCCCAAACGCCATAGATATGGCCAAAACACTGCTCTGGCTAGTTAATATTTTGAAGCAAAGATTGGTCACTTCACATTCCTATAACAGCTGAGATACAAAGCCAAGTCCTTTATGACTCTCTAGAAATCTTTCCTGCTTTATGATTGTCTTCCTGTTTATAATAGAAGCTTTACGCTTCCATAAGAGTTCGCATCATAGATCTGGCAATATGTTATTGGAAAACTAAACATTTGTAAGAATTGAACAAGATGTAAGAGTGATCTTCCCTTTCAGCCTCACACACCGTAGGTTTTGTAGTAGTGATCTACAGCCAGGATCGGATTTCAGAGTTGACTCGATCCGGCTGATCTCGGAATGGCCAATGAGCAGCATCTGGAAGTGTGACAAGCCGGACAGTATTCTTAAAACACCTTGGAATCTGATCCAAAATCTTCAACGAGAAGTACGGGTCATCCAGTCCCCATATGATAAGTGTTGGAACTCGATAAAGCATGGCGGACGTATCAACATGCACGCCATAGGGAGGGGCCGGGTAGTTGTATTTGTAGTAAGCGAGCATGCCCTCCATTGGTGACTCTGAAAGGTAGTCGCGAATTTCACGACGATACGTTTCATTTGGAATATGCTCAACCACCACATCCAAGTTCTTATCATCACCTGGCTGATATTTCATATACGGAATAGTGTACGCCGACAGTCGTTGCTGTTCTTCGTCAAAGTTGACTAAGTCGTAGTCGCGGGGCACGATAGGAGAGTTGATGATAATGAGCTTTGAGACACGTTCCGGGTACAGCATGGCGAGCATCTGCATAGCTGCTCCGCCAAAGTCATGCCCCCCAACGATTGCTTTTGGGGCATCAAAATGGTCGAGGATAGCTAGGATATCACCCACGACTGCCGTCAAGTTGTAGGCCTCTTCAGTGATTGCAGGAATGTCGCTTGGCGGGTAGCCTCGTAAAGTAGGGCATACAACGGTGTGTGTTTTCGAAAATTCCGCCACTTGCTGATTCCAAGTAGACGAGTTGTCGGGGAAGCCGTGCAGAAGAACCATCAAGGGGCCTTGGCCTGTGGCCCGAAAGTGCGTTCTCACCCCTTCATTCTGGACGAATCCGGATGAAAATGGCGTCACCGTTGCAACTGACATAGTTGTATGTGTTGGCTAGCGTTGTTGCGTTTTGAGAGTGTGTTTTGAGAGTGTGACAATCGGTAATATGCATTGGCAACGATGCAGCTCGAGGCGCAATTAATTGAGAAGAAAGACTTTGTAGGTTTGATTACACATCCGTTGATACATCTTGCTCGGAGGGTTTAGGTGTTTTGCTCGGAAGGTTCGGCTGGGAGTAATTATACCTTCGAATACATTGTTCAACGGATGCAAGTCAACGGAGATGTTCCGTGCTTATGAAATAATCATAAGTAGCATTAGCTGTTTGATTAATGATCAGCAAATATGAGATTGTCTCGGCACACTCACTAATCGTTCACTAATCTTCAAGTAATCAGTACTATAACCATAAACTTCCAATACCTAATGAACACAGGAGCTGAATCAGTTTAAAAGCCTAAGGGTAGGTTCTTCGGTCTTGCAAAAGGGCAAATCGCCTTAGTTCTCCACGGACCGTAAAATCCCCTTTTATCCACCCATCAACACATTGTTCAGACTTTCACACAAAATGGCTGCCTTTCCTAATGCAAATGAGGGCTTTCCCAAATTATCCCCATTTACCTCACATCAAGTCACGGTTGAGGAAAGAATCACTGCCATCGACTTTGTTAACCGGATGAATTATCTTTTTGAAGAATTTGACACCGAGAAACTGGTCAAAATGAAGCTCCCTGACTCCTCCTTACGCCACATGTATGGCACTTTTAAAGGAGCCGAGGAGCTCAAGGGTTTCATCGAGAACAAATATCCTCCTCCTGTCCCAGGAGTGACTCGCCACGCCACAAACCACATTGTGGACAGAGATGAGGAGACTGGAGGAGTTGTTGTACGTTCCCAAATAACGCTCCTTCGCCATACCTGGCCGGAAGAGGCCGGAAAAATTACTGCGAACGGTTCTTTCATAGCTACTGATATGCCCGGAATTTGGATTTGGTCTTCGGTCGCAGATAGACTCAAAATGACGGATGACGGTTGGAAGTTGTATGGAAAAAGAATTGGGGCCACAGTAGTCAACAAGAGCCTGACCCCAGAATCTGTTCAGACCTAGAATAGGCCTTGGTCAATTTGAGTTTCTGTCTTAAGTTAGGGACCGGGCAGATGAAAATTATCCATTGACCACTACAAGTTTCGAGGGTCTACTCTCTTGAATGATATGACCCGTTAATTTAACCTACGACTGTACCAAAACCTCAATACGCCAGCTTTTGCTGGTTTATGGCCATATAACATGCTAGGCTAATTGAATATCCCGATGACGGTCTTGATAAGAAAACGATCTCGTATTGTGTGCATTAGTTACTTGAAGAAGCCTTTTTATTCATGTTTAACGATAAGTCGTAGGTGATTTGGTATTAAAGCTGAGATAAATGATTTAGACAGTGTGCTGATAGTTCTTTCATTCTTCATTCCCTCCTGAGAATTTGGAACCATTGATTTGTGCAGTCTGAATCACTTTGTTTGGCGTACGGGATATTATGATGTGGTACCTTAGGAACGGGAGCTGTAGGGATCCAGGAGTTGAGTGAATCTGGAACGGCTCTTAAGATAAATGTACATTTGAAGTGGTTAAGTAGTAAAAATTGATATCTTGGTGGTACATTATTGTACATCACAAAGGATTGTTTTAATCTAGGAGTACGGCACTGATAACGTAGTCTTCCGATGGGCGACCCTGGGCAGCACTCACACTGCCATTCTTCAGCCAGCAGTTCTCATAACTATCAGCGAGGTAGTTGAAGAACGTAACTGATTTGCAACCTTTGCCTGTTGTTTTCATGTCCACAAGAGCATTTGTTGAAGAACACGCATCGATGCAATCTTGGAACCGGTAGGCTCTCAAGCCAACCATGTCGGACATGATGAATTCGTTCCCATCGCTGTCGACTCGGAGCCCCGTCAGCAGGTCGACCCGACAGAATACGG
Source organism: Paramyrothecium roridum (assembly GCA_003012165.1). Lineage (NCBI taxonomy): Eukaryota > Fungi > Ascomycota > Sordariomycetes > Hypocreales > Stachybotryaceae > Paramyrothecium > Paramyrothecium roridum. The sequence continues at coordinate 128,019 of PXOD01000069.1, read as the reverse complement.
AGTAACTGTCAAAACGGCCAGACCGCTGTGTGGTTTTCGCCAGCTCATCGCAATCCAATGTTACATTATAGATGGAACTTGGCGCTTCCACGTCGTAGTCGATCAACAGGCCACCTGTTGTCGTCGGCATCGAACTGCTTGTGCCGAACTCGGTCACAGTCACTGTTACGGTCGTAGTCGTGGTCGAGGTCTCGTTCGAGCTTGAAGCCAGGCGTTCTTCTTGTAGCTCGCTGTGGAAGAATACAGAGTCAGAAATTGGTTTGAGGTGTGTGGACATGAAACGGATGAAGAGACATAGCGACAACGTAGGCTATAATGGGCCTTCATCGACGCTAGATGTTCCTTACCTCGTACTCTCACCGCACTTGGCTAGGGCTGCTCCCAAACTACCGCCGACGGCGCCGCCGACAATGACACCCGCGACCAAGGCTCCTAACAAAGCTGGGATGAGCCACCACCATCTTCCCCGAGGTGCAGGACTTGGTCTATCAAATGCGGTCGCACTGTCGGCGCTGCCATGGTAGTTCTGATGGTCTAGGAAGCTCTTGGCTCCGTCATATTGGTAGCCGTAGTACAGTGTCTGGTTATCGGCGACCTCCAAGGGAGTCTGATTACTCACGACTTCCAACGGGGTGTGGTCGCGAACTACTTCCATTGAGCGATCGGCACGTCAATGCAGTCTGTTGTTACTGCAGTAGAACTTGGAGGTCGCAGCCGCTATTCATAGCACCATGAGCTTCCGGTGACAAAGATCGGAACTGCCAAGGAGTGAAAAAGGGAAGATAGGTTGCATCGTGCAACTTCTACGTAAGGGACGATCCCTCATCGCATAGCAAAGTCCCTTGTAAGGAGGCTTATGGCGTTCGAGAATTCCCAGGCGGATCGCTTTGTTGTAAGAACTAAATAATGCAAAATACTCCTCCATGAGCCATACCCTGTCGGTAGAGTGCATTTTTATTGGACGGCATACACGACGGAGCTAGGGGGACCACGACCAAGCATTGTGCCATAATAAAAACAGGGGTATCGGGCAGTTGATTTGACCTTTCCTTGCTCAATCTTAAATGAAGCCCGAATTTGCGTCTGCGTTTGTTCCAGCTATGCCTGATAAGTATTAGTGGCCAGGTCCTCATCACTTTGAGGCGATCATGCCAAAAAGTATGGTTGAATGAATAATCCTGACAAGAAGAGGGGAAAATAAGGGAGGAGAGAAGTGGTGCCGTAGACCCTCAATGAGTGTAGGAAATCATTTCACCTACTTGCAATAATACAAACTCATGCTATAGCTAAACGACACATACGTGAACACGCAGAGATGGCTGAGCCCGTGGCTTCATTGGGGTCCACAGGTTTGAAGCTGCAAGGATCTTGCTGCTTACCTTAGACGTCATCACGGTAAGATTATTGGTTAACTCGCTTGTCGTGCCTCGCCACGACACACGTTGCACCAACATACATATCAAGACGTTCCTGAGTTGCATCCGTTCCAAGTGGCTCGAGTTTCAACCCAGCAAGGTACTCCATATCAGTCGCAGCTTCATAGCCTCGTCGAAATCCAACAGCCAGAATCCGCTGCAGGGTGACCATGACGAAATCGAGTCGCAGGACCCACGGAACTGGTCAACAGAGCAGAGTATGGCACCTCATTATCTGCATATGGAAGGAGCCTAAATTTATTTTCCAGCGGTCTCAGTGGCGGTATTCTGAGCCTTCTATCGTCAGCGGCAGCGGACGTGTCACGTAAATAACAGCGGAGGCGTTTCGCACACGGGAACGCCCGTCGTGGCGGTAAGCGCAAGGGAGGAAACCCCACATGAACCGGATTGCGGAGAGGTCATTTCTAGCGAGGTAAAGATCAGTCGCGTCTTGCAAAGGCCAGGATGGCTCCGATTGAACTGGAGGCGCTGGGTGGCGATGCAGTAGTGCTAATACATTTTACTTGTGGATGTGACAGAGATAGCTTTTCCGTATGCCTCAGTGGCAGCGCAAAACCTAATTCTCTTCATACTTGCATTAGCATACCTGAATTCTGATTCGCTAGTTCATGAAATCTCGTGTCTTCAAAAGTTCTCCCCATGCATATCGACACTGTTTCTCCCTCGTATTTGACAAAGGGTTTGAGAATGGACTTCAAAGGCTTGGAGTACTGTAACAAGGCCTGGAGACTTTCGTTGGACGTCAATTAAACATACAGATGACATGTCATTGGTAGCGATACACTCAATCTGTAGCTCAACATGAACATAACGAGGCACTTCGACATGACCAACAAAACAGACATCATGCACAATCATAATTCAAGTGGCAACTGGCGGTATATCTTGTACCATGTGGAACCATCTGTCAAAATGGTATGAAATGGTTATTGGCCCTCTTTGGCAAACGCCTCTGGTGGAGTCGCAGCCACTCGCCGCCCAGTTCCTAACTCAAAGTCGTTGGTCCCTGAATCCGCTCGACAGCGACGGAAAGTTACGCTTCGATCTAACCATGGATCGGGTTCCCGCCGTCTTGAGGCTCGCGCGCCACCGGAATGCAAGTGGCTTTTGGCTCAGAATGCTTGCTCCGGGTTAGATCTGAACTGGTGGGCCTCATCACGTCAAAGTGAACGCCAGCAACTTACGGCAAACACGTGGCCGATTGATGGTCAATGCCGTGAGGAGGGGCCAAATGTGACAAACGTTTGATTTTGTGGCATTTGGATTCAGCCAATATCTAGATTGTGTCAGATCGACGTTGGCATCCCGGCAAATCAGAATTCGGCGGAATTTATGCCTACGTCAACGCATCACCATCTAGCGCTTCGAAATATGTTGTTTTGACAGCGCTGGATAGTGTCACACACACAAAACCCTTCAGTATTGAAGCCTAGCGAGACGAAGAAAAGAGCACTTTGTTTAGTGCCATTCAGATCAAGAATTTTGTTATAAAGAGCGCTTCAATCTCCCATCTCAATCTCGATCCTATCTTATCAGTCCCACACTTCACAACAACCAAGCACAAGTTTAATCAATCATCAATAACCACCCATTTTTTTCCGTCAAACAATTTTTCGACTCCCAAATCGCAATCATGCAGTTCTCGAACGTGCTCATCGCTATCCTCACCATTGGCATCACACAAGCAATTCCCTACGAGAGACGTCAAGATGACAGTGGCTCTGCTTCTGCCCAAGTCGCAGGCGGCAACACCGGTGCCCCTTCCAAGCAGCCTTCCGGCGGTAATTCTGGTGGTTACCCCGGTGGCTACTCCGGTGACTATTCCGTTGGCTACTCCGGAGGCCAGTATTCTGGCGACTACTCTGGTCAATACTCGGGTGGAGGTTCCCGTGGTGGTTCCAACGGCGGGTCGGGTGAGGAGGACGGACCTGTTGGCTCGCTACTCGGTGGAGTGGGCAAGTCAGTCGGTGGTATTGCCGATGGTGTTGTCGATGGCGTTCTGAATGGTGTTGGCGAGGGATTGGTTGGTCTCAGTGGAGAGGATCAGTAGGCGTGGATAATTTCCAGTCGAAGGTATGATTTGCACGGAGTTTTTCTTGTATGAAATGAGGGGGTTTGTGTTCTGCACGCAGTACCATGAGGAATCGGTTTCTGGTTATCATCACCACTAGGAGACATAATACTGTTGAATTATTGTTCCTAGAGCTAGTGATTTATACAGGCAGTATGGACAAATTTTATTTGATTGTTTGTGACTATGAAAACTTTCCTTTCGTGAGATTTTTGACGTATCGGCAGCAATTGTACTCAATTTCATTTCATGCACATTCTCACTGAATTAGTCGATGGTTACAAAGGAGCTGCCACTATCTGCTACGGGATTTGGTCGCCTTTCAGGCCAGTCACGTCCCAATCTGAACGCCACCATCTCAGCCTGGAGATTGATGATGACATTCAAGAAAATCTCTTACAAACTAGCTTCTAGATTTTCAAGCCTACGGAAACCCCTGGCCCGATAAAGAGGTCAAGTCACTCCTTTGAGGGCCGGAAGAGATGATACGGTTGGCTGCATCATCACAAAACCGTCTCCTTCGAACGCTCCAGTCAGAGGGGAAAAAAGCATTACACCCCCTTCCCATTCATCCTTGAAGAGGTTGAATCCAATTGCCCTGACATAAAGCTGCTTGGGCGAAAGCTTGGCTACGACAGTGATGGATGCTGGATACAGAGGCCCCAAAAAGATGCTTTCAGTAAACTTGCAACAACAGAAACTACGGAGATAATTATTAGACAAAGGAAGAAGCTACACGAAAATGGCATAGGCGATTTATATTGCGAGTCATCGCCATTCACTAAGCCACTCAGCCTAATCAGGCTCCATCGGCAACTATGCAGCCCCAAAACCACGAACTTGCGACGACTGCGGCGAAGTTCCCTGCGCCGCGACATGACAAAAGAAGCTCATCGTTCTGCCACTGCACACTCTGGCTTGTTTACTATATCCATGCTCTTTGCATCGAAATTATCCTACAGGCGGTGTGACAAGTGTCGGTATGGTGACCCGCGGCAACAGCTCAACTCGGGAGTAAAGGGGTTTGCTGGTAGAATGCAACCTTATCAGGTGGGCTTGGCGTATCTAGCCGCTCACTCCATTGCTGTTAGTCCGCACCAGAAGTCATTGCCTAAGTGTCTAGCAACTATGCAGTTGGTTCGCATTTGGAAAGGATGTGGGCGCAAACATTGGCCGAAGGTACGAATTAACTCCTAAAACCGAAACTTAAGCCTAACATGAGGTTGCACCTGGACTCCGAACGGCACACCGTGCGGTCCGATAGGTCAGGTCGTTCATATCATAATGCTGTTGGTTCCTTATTAGGCAAGGATGTATCATGGAATGCGGCCCATGTCACAGACCGAAGTTCGCCACGGACGGCGGGATGGGGTATCATCCAACAGCAAAATAAATCTATAAATAGTGCAGTCCATTCATTCAGACGAGGAACAGAGGCGCTGGGGAGGGGTTGCAACTGCATTTGAACAAACCCGCCAGATCAGAATTTCCGCTTCTCTATAACTCTTAGTGTCCACACAGAACCACGTATCCCGTCGTCACAGAAACACTGTTTCTTATGCCCTTCATTTATCGGAGCAGACATTTTGACTTATACTCACACGAGTTCCAGAAGTATTTTCGTTATACTCTTCTCGTAGATTGTTGCCCCTCATGACCACCTCAAAACTTGACAGCCCACTTTCCAGTAACATTCTCATTCCTCATGCCATCGACAAGATCGCATCAGAAACACCTGATAGAGTATACGGACTGTGGCCCGTGCATCCCTTCTCTTACGAGGCAGGGTTTCGCACCATCACTTTCGGCGACCTAGCCAATGCCGTTAATGGCTTATCACAGTGGCTTGAGACGCAACTGGGCCGATCTAGCAACCACGAAACCGTTGCATACATAGGGCCCAACGATGTGCGATTCATTGCCCTGATGGTGGCCGCTATCAAAACTGGCTTCGTGGTAGGTTCCTTACGTGTTATTCTGGAATTCGCACTTATCCTACCTTAGCTGTTCACCCCATCCCCCCGAAACAGCTCGGAAGCGCATAAAGCTCTTTTCGAATCAGTCCATTGCAGGACGCTATTAACAACTGATCCCGCCCCGCCTCCAGCCGCCATCGCGGTTGAAGCTGTCAAGCCGCGAACATTCGCAATCCCCAGCCTTGAAATGCTTCTGGACCAGGTCCATCCGGAGCACGAATACAGTTCCACGTTCGAAGAAGTTCGGAATAAGCCCCTACTTATCCTGTAAGTTGCAGACCAATCGATCCATGGCTACTTTTTAATTATTCAGTCATACGTCTGGCTCAACAGGCTTGCCAAAGCCCCTGGTCTGGACCCATGAAGCTGGTTTCCGGCATCAAAACCTTTCTACCCGTGAAGTCCCGAATGGAGTGCCATCTATTGAAAATTATTGCCGTGGAAAATCCGTAATGGTAACACTACCACCATTTCATGTGAGTTTCACCGGCACAACGTTTTTGTGTTCAGAGTACTAAAAAAAGCAGGGTGCCGGAATGACACAGTATCTTCTCCACTCTATCGCCCTCGATCTGGTTCCGGTGGCGCCTGCAGCTAGAGGAATCGTGACTGCCCAGGGTTTGTTGGAAGCTTTACAGCATACGCCTACTGAGATTGCATTACTTGTGCCGTCAGTGGTTACTGAACTAGCCCAAGACATCCCTACACTAGAGGCTTGTGCAAAATATCTCAAACTCATTCTATATATTGGGGGCGACTTGCCTCAATCGATTGGTGACAAAGTGGCATCCAAGATCCCTCTTCGGTGTCAATGGGGCGCTTCCGAAGTGGGAATACCACAGCAGCTCATGCCTCATGACCTGGACCAATCAGACTGGCGCTATGTATGTTTTCATCCTTCTTTAGGGGCCAAGTTTGAAGCGGTCGCAGACGATCTCTACGAACTAGTGATTCCACGTCATGATGGTCTGGCAGACACTCAGACTCCATTTTGTATTCATGGCCATGGCCAAAGCGAGAAAGAATATCGCACACGTGACCTTTTCACCAAGCATCCGAGTGTATCAGATACTTGGTCTTGGAAAGCTCGATCAGACGACATCATTGTGTTCCTCAATGGCGAGAAAACAAACCCGATCTCGATGGAGCAGCATATCCTGGCAAGCAATCCCGAATTAACCGGCGCCCTAGTCATTGGTTCTCAAAAATTGCAGGCCGGCTTAATCGTGGAGCCCGCCGAGTCTGGGAGCTTCGAGACAACAGCACAGCAGGCGGCTTTAATAGAGCGCATCTGGGCTAGCGTTGACGAGGCAAATCATCGTGCGCCTGCACATGCCCGCGTGCAAAAGTCATTCGTTCTCATTACAAGAAGGGACCGGCCGATGGTTCGCGCAGGAAAAGGTACCATACAAAGGCTTGCAACCACCACCGAATACGCAACTGAGATTGAAAAACTGTATACGGATGCGGATGCCGAGGATATTGATGATGAGTCTGGCGACGGCTTTACTTATCCTCAGCGCTTCGCAGTCACATCATTTGTCAGCGACATTGTTCAATCAGTGACGCAGTGGCCTACCTTACAAAACTGCGACAACTTCTTTGACCAGGGACTTGATTCTCTTCAGGCATTGCAAATCACCCGTGCGATTCGGCGCAAGTTGCAGCAACCCACGTTTGCTCTGTCAACAGTATACAAGCACCCTACGATAAAACTATTGACAAATGCCATCTTCGACCAGAGCGCTCGAGAGAATGGCACAGAATTGATTGAATCTCTGTTCGCTACCTATGAGGGACTTCTCAAAAGAATTCCAGTACCAGCGAATCTCAAACCAGGTCTTGATAAGCCAATGGATATACTCCTGACAGGATCAACTGGGTATATCGGAACATATTTATTGTACTCTCTTCTCAACCGGCCCGGTATCAGTCACGTATTCTGCCTCAACCGTGGCCAAGATGGTGGTCGATCAGCACAGTTCGAGCGTCTTACAGCCGCACTTATTCCCGTAGACGACGTTGAAAAACGTGTCTCATTCCTCAATGCTGATCTTACACATCCACATCTCGGAGTAGACAATAGTACTTATGAGATGCTCAAGGCCCGTGTCCATGTCATCATCCACAACGCTTGGCCAGTCAACTTTAACCTTCAACTACTTGCCTTCCGCCCACAGCTAGCAAGCATCATCAATCTGTATGCTCTGGCAGCTGCAGCAGCCCCGCGAACTGTAAAATTTACTTTTGTTTCAACAATCGCCGCTATGGGGTCCTTGGCTGATCATCGGCCAGCTCCGGAAACCATTCAAGATCTGACAGCGACACCACACCCTCAAGGCTACGCTCAGAGCAAATTCATCGCTGAGCTGCTGTGTAAGGCAGCTGCAGATCACTTGAAGATCCCCATCACAGTCCTCCGTGTTGGGCAAGTAGCTGGGCCTATTCGACGCCAGGGTTTGTGGAATCCCAATGAGTGGCTACCGAGCCTAGTGCGTAGCTCGGTATATTTACGATGCCTGCCCAACAACCTGGGAAACCAATTCAGCGAAGTTGACTGGATCCCTTCAGATGTATTGGCGGATGTGGTCGTGGACATTGTTGGTGATAACACTCTACGAACCGATTCGGGCGTTCAGGTTTTCAATTTGAGAAATCCACTCATCACCACTTGGAGTAAGCTTGTGTCTTCCATCCAGCGAGGAGTCCAAGAAAGTCGGGGCTATACACTTGAGTTAGTCTCTCCAGCAGATTGGTTAGACCGGTTACAGGAAAGCATCGTGGCTATCGCAGCCGAACCTGGCTCTCAGACGCTGGCAATTGGAGTTGCTCAGAATCCAGCAATCAGATTGTTTGAATTCTACCGTGACGGCTTATGGGCTGATGTAGCTTACATACCTCCAATGGGGGTAGAGCGAGCAGTTAAAGCAAGCCACTCGCTCCGGTCGCTGCCAGCTATGGACCCTGACTGGATGCACAAGTGGGTACTTGAATGGAAGGAACATGATAAGTAGGACAATTGATCCTTATTTCTTGTGATTATTGTACTTTGCACTTTTGAGAAGAGTTAGTCGGGGTTACAAATGCCAGCTCGAAAATGATTGCCTGAAATTAAAGTACCTGACTGTATCTTAAAGTATTGCATAGAATCCACAGACTTTTTGAAGTGGTCGCTTATGAAGCAAAACTGACTAATAATAAAGCACTCGTAGGATAATTATCGCCGCATATGATTTGGCTTGTCCTTTGACACTGGTCAGAATCCTAGCGTTTAGGGTAGCTCAGTTCGTTGGGGCCGAGGCAGGCTGACGTTGATTTAAGCGCAACCTAGTTGATGTAATCTTCCCCTGATAGCACTTACAACTATCGAGTGTGCATGAAGGAAATTTTAGAGCTGCATTGACCAAGATGTACGAGTTACTTTGCAATAAATGCAATCAATTTCTCTGAATCATTCCTCAATGCCACAGTAAGCACTTATTTGCTATTTTGATATGCGATCATGACTGCGCCGGAAGCTACTTCAACATCATCATGGCCCAAGCCTGACCTATGTTGTTGTGGCACCCAAGACTAACAATAAAATTGTCCCCAGTCCTACCATACTTGGCAGCCTGGTCGACGCATCACCAACTCCTTCGTGCGCAACCACAATGACTGTTTCGTTGAGTGCATCCGAATCCGCTCCATCGAGACAGCTTTTCCAGAGCGTAGTCAAAGTAGTATCATCGGGAGCTTTCTCAGCCTCCTCCATGACAGCTTCCGACACTTCGCACCACAGAACGCAATCATCTCTTGACGCCCTTTGGGGTCCTTCCGGCCCGCAGCACTCCCGCATTGCTGGTATTACGCGTTCATTGTACGGTAGAAGTCCAAGGTTTTTATCCTCAGGTAGACCGATGCCTCCTGGCGCAGGTAGTGTGTTATTGAGACACCTCGACATCCTTTCTTGGGTGATGTTGAAGCTGGAGCAGTTGTAGTGGAAGGGTGTAAAATCGGGGGCGTTTCTCGTAATTTTTGGTTGGCTCAATTGGTGGAGCTAATCGACATTTCGTAGTATGCGTGTGTAATCTCAATTTGACCAAAATGAGAGAGTGGGAGATGAATTTATTTGCTAGCAAGATGCGCCATGCTTTCCGGCTTTTGTCGAGAAGCTAATTGCGTCACAGACTTTTCCTCCAGGGGGGGTCTATTTTTGCTGGGAAGGATCAACAGGCCAGTTTCCATTACTATGCAGGGATCTCAGCCAATACCAGAATCCAACTGAGGGGACGATCAGCTGCTTCGCCCAATCCTTCTTGGGGGCCGAGAAGCATTCAGTCGGGACCTTGGCTCTTGCTACCTTGATCCTCGTAACGAACCGACGGCAATAGCTAAAGAGCCGACAGAAGTTCATGTGCAGGGTTTTCATATATGATTAAGATTTTTTTACGGAAGAATCATTGATTGTGCCCGGGATCAAAGATCAAAGCTCTGAATCACTCCTTGTCATCAAACCGGAGATCAACAATAACGTGAGCTCATATCCTTGTCAAGGATCAGCGTCAGCTACTCGGCGCTGTCCTCCTTTCCCACAAGATCTGCCATTGACGAGATATTCATGGCACATGAACTTGACGCCAGGCAGCCGCCAATACTAAATTGCTTCGCAATTCGCCCTTGAATATTACAGGTAGGGGGCAGTGCGAGAAGTTCTTGGTTTATTTGGCGAGATAAATGCAGAGTCGTTGCTGTCTCTAAACTTTCTGACATTCTGTTTGCAAAGCATTGCATGGGCGGCTGATAGACCTCGATTGATGAATTGCTTAGCCTCGAATTCCTTGAGATAATGAAGCATTGTCATCCCATCATTGTATCGCATCCGCAAAGATGAACAACGACTGGATAGTACATGAAGATCTCTCAATGTCTTATCATTAAAGGATTGATAGTTCAGTGTCGTAGAAACTGAGTAGCTACTATCCGGGGCTTCTAGATCTGCGCTGCCTGATCATTGCTAAGGGCATGCCATGGAGGTCCGGTGGGCTTTCTTCAACCATACACTCTTTCTCTAGCATGTTTGTCCAGTTTCCAGACTTTCCCGCATGTGAATGCTTTAGGTGTTGCCTGAAATGATCGGCTCGATAAAAGCGCTTGCTCGCATTGCAGCCCTGAACGTTGTGAACAGTATGCAGGTGTTTGTTTCGCTGATCCCAGTCAATGTTTGTTGCAAACTTTCCTTGAAGGTCTTCAAACCACCCTGATCGAGTAAATGGTTCTCCGCAGTAGCCGCAATTGTCCTCCATGCCCGGTTGTGTCGAAGACTCAATAAAAACACGCTCGAAGCTGGAGAGTGCCGAGCATGACCAGCTGTGGCGCCGAATGTGCACCGATTCACTGTGACGCTCTGCTTCGTTTTTGTTCTTGAATCGATTTCCACAGTACGAGCAGTTGTATGGTTTCTCTGCTTCGTGTTTACTGGCAAGTCTGCAGTATCAGCTTCGTGCCTTTTTCGTTTGGGGGTTATTGAAAGATGCTACTTGCTTTAACGCTTCCACTGTGCCAAACTGCTTTGGTTTCTTCGGACAGCAATCACACGTGTAGAGATCCTCCCTAAAACTAAGTATAGAGGCTCTTGATACTTCGTCAGAACGACGTGACCGTCGTCGTGTTGCAAAGGTCCCAGATGTGCGGCGAGATAATGGCATGTGAGGACTGAGGCCTGTGGGTGACATGGAGTTCACTGATGCAGGAGAACCAGTCGCTCTACCCCTCCCTCGATTGACGCCCTCGGGGAGTATAAAAAAACTATCCGGGCTTCGATTACGGGACATATGTCCAGCCGTCCCCCGCGGCGAGCGGGGAGGATCCATAGATGTCCTGCTTGCGGGTGAAGTGTTTCTAGACAATCTTCGCAAGGGGCTATAGCTTTCATCACTCAGCCTAGATATGAGATTTGAAGTCCGTGGAATGAAGCGAGCGAAAGACGGAGGAGGCAGCGGTGGAGGAACTGGCGAGGGCGGCGAAGAATCACGATTGTGACCATCCTCAGCCGGTATCTTGCTTGGATAAACGCCATAATCGCGCTCTTCCATTGAAGAAACATTGGTTTGCAATCTAGGAATTGGTGGGGAGTTCTGTCGTCGTCGTTTCCCTTGTTGTTTCGGACCTGATGTGGTGGAGGTGAAAGTAGTGTTGAGATCAAATAAAAGGCCAAGCAAAGTGTAGCAATCATTTGCGCGGCTCAGCCCTTGGCGTTTGCTTTCAAACAATTTTCGTGCTACCCAGTAATGCTGTACTAATGTCATATCGTGAAGCATTGTTTCAGGTGGTTTTTCGAGGGTCCACTCTGTGAATAAAGGGTCATGACTTGTTGAAGCAGCAGTAAAGAGACGGACAGCTTGTTGACAATGCAGGCTGGTCAGTAAGTTTGTGGAGCCTGGCAAAACTGAACATGCTATCAATACTCTTTCAATTTCCATCAGACCTAGCCTCACAAAGTGCTGAATATGAAGGCTATAGTAGCATGGCAACCACTCCTTTTTATCGTTGTGGAGGGAATCTCGATGAAGAAGCACAGACGAAAGTTCTTCAAGATATCTTGTCATGGCTTTACTGAGCTTGTCGATGCTTTCGAGTCTGCATATGTCCTTGAAGCATCTGTCGTGAGGAAATCCACCCAGAGTCCCCATAACAGACATGATTAAGAGTTCAAGGCAATGAAACAGAGCATCAAAAGCTAAGGGTACTAGTTCAGTCTCGGAGGAGTTAGCAGTGACAGTAATTCAGGCTACTGGTGCTCTAACCTGGTTGACATCATCCTGAAGACTTGCAGCTGCGTTGAGCAGGCTCGCAATATCGTCCAAAGACTGAACCCCCACTTTACCCTTAATTTGAGGGTGACTCATGAGCCCCCAGACTATCGCGATGAGTCGTTGTTGAGTTTCTGACAGGTCGGAACAGAGTGTATGTGCGTTGACTGATCTGATGAATGGACAATAGACCTCTAGTTGCATCTTTTCGAGCGTGTAGTCAGGACTCGCTAGGATTGACCATAAATTATCTTGACGGCTACCCTGTTGATGGGCAATCTTTTTGCTGAGCAGATCGCATATCTGTTCCTCTGTTGAGCTAGAGTCATTTGCTTGTGTCTCAGCCTCTGATGCTTTGGGACAAAGATTAATCGTTGGTGATCGATCTTCGAGACTGCCGCGTTCGCAGCCAAGTTCTTGCCATATACTCCCGGTCCCCCCCCGGGGGCATGCCTTACAAGGATCTTGTGGGTCGCACTGATGCCTGTTAACGAATGATGGAATAAGTAGAAGGCGGTTCAACAACCTTTTTCCGGAGTATCTTGCATCGCCAACAAGCCCCGAGGAGTTTCAAACTCGATGATAAGGCACTGGCGACGTGATTCTCGCCTGTGTTGTTTTTGGAGAAGCCTCTATCTTCTGAAAGCTGCTGTGGCGATATTATTTTCCCTTCACTTATGTTAAGCCGCTCGGCGAACATAAGATTTTGATCTCCGCCGGGCCCAGAGCCCCCTGTAATGCCATCCAGCAAGTGGTCAAAGTCGACACCATCGGCAGTGCTTTCAGCCAAGTCTATCATCCAGTTACTCCCATCATCTTGGTCTTGGGTATCGACCTCTGTGGCATCTCTCAGGTCGAGGAGGTCATTCTCGGTGATAAACCAGCCGTGGCTCGAAACAGCCTGTGCGGGGTTTGGCGAATCCATCACAACAGGACCGGGTATGATGGATCATGAGACTGGCCTGAGGGAACCTCGATTCACGGAAGGCGCAGAACATCACGTGGATACACTACACAGCACATAACTTGATGCAGCACTGAACCCAGCCTGGGGGAGTGAGATTAAGAGGGGCAAGAGCTGACCTGGTCTTGTCCGCCTCTAGGGCTGAAGGGCTGAAAGGCAAAGGGATGGGCAACGAGGCTGCATATAAGTATTATGACCTCCTTGGCCACTATTTGGTAGAATGTCCAATCATGAGGCCATGTGCCAGAATGATATCCGCTTACAGTACGACTTTGCAGTCCGCCCTATGCCCTCTGGAAACCCGCCCTACACATGCTATCAGGGCATCAGCCACAGGCAATGTTTTCCGCAGTGATGGGCAGTAACAGGGCCAAGGACTACTTATACAAATGCAAAGCCATCAATTTTATTTTTCGATGTTCGCTCTCCCCCTCAATTCTCTAAGCCTCTGACGATGAATGCAGAATATTTTACAAAGACTTCAGATATGCCCCAGCCTCGGCTGCTGGCATGTCCATTTCACAAGCACGATCCTATGAGATACGCCGCTCATCACGCAAGGACTGACACAAAGACCAAGGGAGCGAGCTACAGAGCTTGCGCTGGGCCAGGTTCCAGGACTATATAACGACTCAAGTGCATAATTGCCTCCTAGACCAAGTTCTTAAGACTGACAGAGCCTAGAGAGCATCTCAAGAGAGTTCATTCACCCGTTCAATGTGAGAGATGTTTCGAAACATTTCATGGCATGAATCGCGCTGCATGCCTTGTCAGACTTCATGACCATCGACAACAAGATATACCTTGTATGAAACGAAATGTAAATACAGAGAAGGGGATCAGCGAATCGCAGTGGTTGAAAATGAAGTATCGCTACCAGAAGTCTCAGGAACGACATATGGTCGAAGTCTGGTTTAAAATCTGGTGTGTGATTTTCCCAGAAACAAAGCCACCCACATCACCCTGTGAGTTGATTGTATCGGTCCGCCATCTCAATGCTAACCTCTTTAGGGCATGAACACCGCGAAATAGCTGTTCCAGTGCTGCCAATGGATAGTAATCAGTTTGCAGACTTATTCGTCTTGAATATGCAATTGGAAAATGCAAATCTCGACTTGGAAGGTTTGATGAGGCTAAGGCGATGTGCACAAATAACTTATGAGAATTTGAGTGCCTGGAGTTCGGTCGCTCCTGCGCTTCATCTGAACAATATGGAAATACCTTGGCTGTGACAAGAATCAAAATGTGTAATTACAAGGGGTTGGAGGCATAAAGTCCAGAGATGATCAACTTTTTCCAACACTTAGAGTGCGCCTACCTCAAGATTCAATGATGTTTTAACTTTCTGAACGGCATAGATAGGTAATCTCAGAATTAACAAGACTTAAGGGTACTAAAGCCTCCAGAGTTTGCATTTTCAATAAAACAATGGCGGAGAACTGTTCGCATCCGTATACAGCTTCGAGAGCTGAACAAAGTATCCGGCCCCATTTACCTAACAACTACAAGCCGACTCTGCCCCTTCCACCCCACACATGGATACGGCTGCAAACACAATCTGCATCATCCGGACTGCAGGTGTGAAAAGAAAGTCAGCAAATATGCAAAAATATGCTTTAAATGAGCCCTCACATATACTCATATGGTGGTTCAATATGCCCGGTCTGGGTGATACTGGTAGGACTTCGGAAGAAACGATTGTTACGCTCAGTGACGAAGCCCTCAAGTTCTGAGTCGTCTGTAGCAATAGCTCGATTGGCAACGTTGAAGTCGTTATTCTCAACAAGAGCCTTGGCGCCATCGCGAGCACTAAAGCCTGAAGCGAAGACATTGTCATAACAATTGGAGTAAATATGACCCATGCCAGATCGCAAAGAAGGTGCTAGAGAAACTATGTTCCACCACCAGTTGTGGTGGAAAGTAACGTGAGCATCTTCACTACTGGCCGAGTGAGCGATCGAGGAGCCCTTCCACTAAAGCTCCGTGTTAGCGCCTTTGATCATAGTCGTTTTGGCGAGATGAACACGCACATGATCCTGAAACCAATTCCATGAAACAGTCACCAAATCGCTGCTCACAATTCCAAGCTGGCTGTTGGATAGATTACCATTACGCCAAGATCCTTCGTTGATGAATTCGTTATGGTCGATCCAAACGTGAGTCGCGCCGTCCAATGTGATCGATTCGTCGCTGTCGGAAATAGACAAGAACTGAAGATTGCGGATGATAACATTGCTGACATTTCTAAGTCGAAAGCTAGTTAGGACAAAGCCTAGAAGATATAAGCTTGAGATCCATCCAGAAGATGAGCAGACTGACCGGAGTTGAGGCCTACGCCAGTTACGGTGGTGTTCGATTTCACATCAAGAATGCCGCAGTTGAAAATCCCGGAGACCCTAACTATACCACCTCTCTCTAGGGACCCTCTGAGGGCCTCGCAAGAAGTGACCGTAGTTGCGCTTCCGCTTCCTCCACCAGTAGTACCCGAGGCATAGCCCTCAAGTCTATCGAAAGGAGCGCTGCATGACTCTGCACGTCTGGAAGCCTGGACATTCGAAGCAGCGCTAGCAAGTCCAAGCGCAAGAGTAAAAATAATCAAAATCAACATGCTGGCAGGTTGTGGGTTTTGGCCAAATTCTAGAAAGCGGTAAAAACAAAACGAGGGGAAATAGTTGACTAGAGATTGAGCAATGGCATTTGTTCTTATACTTCCCCCTCCACTTGGTGTACCAGAGACCACAACAATAAGATTTGGGCAGATATTTGAGCGGTTAAGCATCAAACGTGACAGCAGCACCCGCATCCACTTCGATGTGCGAAGGAGCAAGGTTGCTTACCCATGTCCGCACGCCAGGCACACCACGCTGTATCGCCTTTGTAAGAGACCACCATCAGCCCGTGAACCTTTCTTGCATGTAAGCTGGTACTTCGATGCAGCTTTACGGCACGCCATAAACAACTTCCTCGATCCTGGTCGTTCCCTGTGTGAGCAGACTGCAGGCTTTGCCACGGGAAAACTCCTTCCCAGATTTAGGTGCGGCTCTCTCAAAACTTGTCGCGCCGATTTAAACGGGCTCGATGGTTCTTGTCTTTCATACAAGCCGTATACTTGGGCCGAGCTGCCTCTCCACGCAAGTGGTATTCTACCTTGCCGAAAGCAGTCCAGCCAAGGGTTTTTTGTTTGGTAGTGGCTACGTAAGGTGGTTGAATCAGCGCGCAGATGTTAGCATCTCAGAGACCATGGACTGCTGGCGGGTGGGTCCATGCAATCCTACGCGTTTGATACATTACTCTGGCCAAACATTAAGTAAGTACTGTATTGTTTTGCCCCGGTCATATTCCGGAAACCGATGGGAAATTATTTGCCGATGGTCAATGAGTTCAAGGGTGGCTTTCTTCAGTTGCAACACTGGCGTAGTGTTGATGTGACAATGGGGTCCCTACGAGCTGACGTTAATCTGATTTACTGTTTTGGGCTTTATTGCGCGCACAGAAACTATCGGTTTGTCTTTCGTGGCAGGTCAGAAAGCGTTCTTGCAGAATGCATGACTGTCAAGCCCGGAGAATTCGTGCCGTTGACTAGAGTAGGAAAATCAACTTGTGATACTGGTCAAATGCCTTACAGGTTGCACAAACACATCACGCGGTCTTTGTTTAAGAATCCTTCATGAACCTTGAGTTCCAATAGGCCTAATCACTTCGTGTATCACCATTGATTTTTTTCCTGCTACCCCGTGTTGAATATGATAGTAACGATAGGTCGGAAGAAATCAACCCAAAATTGCCCAATGTTGACCGAGATTGTGACATCAAACATGCAGCCCGTGGCAAGTCAGTTCAGAGCTGGGCGGAACCAAGCCGGCTAGTCTGGCAATCAGACGTCGGAGAAGAAATGTGCAAACATACGTCCTGTGCGTCCACACGTGGCTAAATCATCTTTACCCGGCCACAAATCTTTCTCAGGTGGCTCGCTAGTTCAAATAAGTGTCTTCGTCACAGAAAGAATAGTAAGAAATCCGAGATCTGTATTTGTACTCCAGCTTTAATTCGATATACCAGATTTCCAGTGTCAAATTCTTTGGGTTGGCCAAAGGGGCTAACCCACCACACGAAGATCGACAACGAATAGATGTCTAAAGCTTTTGCATACATTACTGAGGCAGCCAGCGGAATCAGTCTGAATATTGCCAGGCTCCTCAGCTGAAAGGGGTGACCGTTTTCCTTGCTGACGTTGATGAGGAACGTCTCCAACAAGCATCACGAGATTTAGTGGCTCCCTACGCTGTAGTGTATCTTTCAAAATGGGAATCCCAGGTCGATGGGACAAAAAAAGCCCTTGAGCTTTTTGAGCGTATTGACTATTTCCTTCCTGTGGCCGGGATAGAAGAGCTTAGCTGGCTCCCATCTTCCCAGCCGGACGAATTCTCTGGAAATTTTACAAAACCACTCTTATCCGCTATCGATGTCAATATCGTCGGCTTCCTGTATAGTGTGTCACTGGCAATTCAGCAGTTCAGGCGACAAGACTTGAGCACGGATGGTTTCAGGGGCAAGAGTAAACCATAGCCCTGCCGCAGTTTTTGAGACTCGCTAACTTCAAAAAGTTAGTTTTATGTCCTAGATCGATTATGGAATATATCCATGTGCGGGCAGCCCCTTGTATAACACTTCAAAGCATGCTATCACAGGATTTGGTCGATCACTCGGGTTACAACTCCTTATCGAAGACATAACACTCAATGCATCTTGCTCCAGCTCTATCCGCACAAACTTCTCCGAAAACTCTTTCTGCGAACAGCTGGCTGCAGAGGGTTTATTAACGACAATGGACGATGTCTATGAAGTCCTTGTCATCATGACGAGCATCAGCGCGGTCAGCGGCGAATGCTTTGAATCGGCCCGAATTACAGCCAAAGCGGATTAGTCAGGTCGAAGTTCCCTGGTTACGTTGATCATACCACAGAGGGAGCGTTCGAGCTCATCAACAGGAGGATTAACGCAAAATAGGCAAAGGCCAATAGCAGTAGCCATCACAAACTCCGCATCAATTCCTATACTCATGCTACAACTCCGGGTTTTGCAACTGTTACGCTTCTGAAGGGATGGCACTGAGCTTCCGGCAAAGTTCTGACATGTATCGGACGTTCTCTCATATTCAGCCTTGAAAAGTTACTAACCTCATGGTTAATTTATGAGAAAATCCAGCGACGAACTTCCCTGGATACGGATTGCATAATAATGTTTCGAAAGGCAGGCGCAACTATTCCGGTTTCGTTTAGCTAGGACCAAGACCGGACGTTGAGTCTCCGGTTCTACTAATGACCCATACTGGCGGTCAACGGAGCCTGGTTGCTTACTTCAAGATTGTGACTACAATAAGCTAGCCATCGCAAAGTCTGGACCACTTGACTGTTTTTTGGATATTCAAATCTCACCTATATCAATCAGACTATTGACCTCTTACACAACGGAAGTGTACAATACCCAACATAATCATCACCGCTCGTGAGTGTCATGGATTCTGTTCCAGTTAGCTCTGATCTAAAGCCCGAGGGAGGCATTCTTTATAACCTCGCACAGTCAAACCAAACTTCAATGACTATCACTCGTGGTATAGCGCAGAGCAAGAGCCTGGACATGTGGCCTCAGGCACATCACCACCCATGGTAGCTTTTACCAACACACCATTGAATTGTGTTCAGTCAGTCAGCTATCGTGTCCGCCATAAGTACCCGCCACTACCTAGCCTACATCTTAATTTCTGAAGATCTCTTTCCAATGGTGATTGGTTGGCTCGCAAAGGATTTCCTCTAAAAGAAAAAGCGGTCTAGCGGATGAATCCGAGTATTTGTTTTTGACCAATCATGCCTTCTTTTCACGGCCAAATCTTCCCGAAGGTTAACTTGAAAAGGAAAGCTGACAGCCCATGGAAGCTAACATTCCCTGTCGCTACAACGTTCGAAACATTTGCTTGCTATCGGGTATTCTGGAGAAATACGACAAATGACGCGGATACGCCCTGTTCTTGTTCTCAGGGCAGTCAGCTCGTTTCTCTCTGACCCATCAGTCAGTTCTGATTAGGATCAGACGGCCTATTGCAACTGGATCAAGCCCATATTGCGGGCCTGTACCTAAGTCAGGCCAAGGCGCTATTGATCCTTACGTGTTGTCAGGGAGCCTTACCTTCCATAAACCGCCTAGATAGGCTTATGGAATGTCCACAACTGGCATGGGTTACAATGCCCCTTTGTTATAAATTGAGGAACTCCAAGCAGAGTAATCTTTTAACTCGAGAAATATCGCCAGTTGACAATGAAGTTGTCTCTTGCATCCCTCGTCGCGCTGGGGGCTAAGATTGTCCTTGGCCAGACGGCTAAAGGCCTCACTGTATCAACTTCGTCGGGCACCTTCAGGGGAGTCATTGACGAAGAATTTCCCAATACACGCCAGTTTCGTTCCATCCCATTCGCAGAGCCACCCGTTGGGTCACGTCGGTGGCTCCCACCGCAGAAGCTCTCCGGGAAGCCGAGCTCGCGTGTGCAGTATTCGACCAAGTTTCCGCCGTCATGCCCCCAATTTTTCTCGGGAATCGACTCTTTCTGGAATGGTGACCTCACGAGAGGCAACCTAATCTACAACGGTGCCCAGAATGATACATCAGGCCTGGTAGGCGAGGCTACATCTGAAGATTGCCTTCATCTTGCCATATGGACACCAACGGCCGAGCCGCCCGACGAGGGAGGGTTTCCGGTCATGTTTTTCATGACGGGGGGTGGCTTTCTTCAGGGTGGTGTTGAACTACCATGGCAGATGCCGACATCCTGGGTTGAACGTTCACAATCGCATATTGTTGTTAGCGTCAACTACCGCGTTAGTATCTTTGGCTTCCCCAACGCGCGAGGCCTAGAAACTGGCGAGCAAAACCTCGGAATCCTTGATCAACGTGCCGCCCTTGAATGGACTCGCGATAACATTGAGGCCTTCGGCGGTAACCCGGAGCGGATTATGGCCTGGGGCAGATCTGCTGGCGGCGTGAGCGCCGATGTGCTTTCCTACGCCTATCATGAAGACCCTATTGCTGAGTCCTTCTTCATGGAGTCGTGCGTCGCCAACAGCGTCCCACACTTCTTGGATCCGGCGCACACCAATTTCACCTTTGTGGCGAAGAACGTCGGCTGTGACGCGCCCTGCGGCGGCGAGTGCCCGAATGAGGAGGAAGAGGCTGCGGCCGAGCTGGATTGCATGCGACAGGTATCCATGATCCAAATTACCAACTTCATTGGGCGATACCTCGATCGTGGGGAGGGCCCTCCACTGAGCTTCAACGTCGTTCCTGATGATGTCATTATTTTCTACGACTGGGAGGCACAGGCTGATGCGGGCAAGATTGCTCGCCGACCATCTCTCATCTCCGCAACGTCAAACGAGTTCTCCTCGCTAGTTCTACCTTGGCCGCCGAGCAACATTACCGAGGGCCCATCACAAGACACCGTGGATGCATCAACAGTCGCCCTACTTGTCTGCCCAATTCTCAACACAACTGTTTGGCGTAACCGATTGGGACCTGACGCGCCTCCCGTTTTCCGGTTCCAATACGCTGCTACTTTCCCCAATCTCAATGTTTATGACTGGCTTGGCGCTTACCACAACTCTGAAACACCTTTGATCTTCGGAACATACGGACTTCTTGACCATATTGCGGACACCACTGAACGCGAGGTTGAAATGAGCCATACGATGCAAGACTACATTCTGGCTTTCGCAAAGGATCCTTACAATGGTCCGCAGACTCTAGGCTGGGAGCCTACAGTTGCCAGCGATCCTAACGGTGGGACTCTCCTCCGTTTCGGGGGTTCCAGCGGCGAACTGGTTGAATTCGTGGATGCTGTTGAAGTTGATGGGGTTTGCCTTGGAGTTCGAGAGTATAATGCATTTCCATAGAATTACACACCGGTATTGGTCGAGGACATGACCCGCTGCGCCTGATGGGATTAGCCATCGAACAGCTAGACGACACCTTGAGAAAGATAGCACACGCCAAGTTCTTTAAGAAATACCGGACAGTCTCTCCGCTGCCTGGAACGTGGTGCATATGATTTGGTAAGATAACACAGACGGCTCTGCGCAGTCGCCTCCTAATTTGTGCGGAAGGTATTTGTTCTCTCTGTCTCTATGGAAACTTCACACGTCTAAATTGGCTAGGCCATGAAACTTCAACACCTAGCTGCCAAGCTACCTTGAGTACCCATTCCGGTTCCTTCATGAATTGCCGAGCAATGAATATGGCATCAGCCATTGGCTCAGTTGCACCATTCGCCTGCGTCATGTCTTTCGCGACTCGAGCTTCCTCTTCAATTCCATTGTTTTCGCCTGGGAGGTCAGATCCGCTCTGTACCTGCTGAACAAGATCTTTTGCGACGGTAGCCTCTGTGATGAGCCCGACTGCTCCAATGAGAAGATTCTTTCCAGCCTTACGCACAGCCTGCCGAATCCTCCCTGCCCTAGACGTCTGATAGTCCTTGATGGAAAAAAGTGCTGTATTCTGGAGATGGTGATTACCTCCGCTGCTAACATCAAGCAAGTCGACGCCCCAGTCAGGCAGGATCTCCGCCAATCTCACAGTGCTTTCCACATCCCAGCTGCTACCATATTGGCTCTCCACCTCTGAGCCCTCCAACCAGTCTGTAGAGCTCACGCGAAAGAATAGCGGCATTCCGGCTGGAATGTTTCGTCTAACTTCTTCGACAATTTCCTTTGCCAATCGCGTTCTTCCTTCGAAGTCTCCACCATACTTGTCCGCTCTCCGGTTTGTCACTGGGCTCAAAAATTGGTGCACAAGGTAGCCGTGGGCGGCATGAATCTCGATCACATCAACACCAGCTTGAACAGCTCTCGCTGCTGCCCTGCCCCAGTCCTTTATCAGCTGTTGAATCTCGGGCTCGGTGAGTGCACGGGGTGGAAAGAACCCGCCCGTTTCATCCAACCCCAGCCCATCCCAGCATTCTCCCACACCCCCCATGGGACCTACTACGTCCTCTGGCCATCCGCCCACATCCTCCGTAGCTCTGATGCTGCCGTTCGGCCAGCCACGGCTGGTTCTATACTGATTTGCAATCCACGGCGCAACGGTGCTCGCTTTGCGGCCGGCATGCGCCAATTGTATGGCGCAGAGGGCACCTTGGCTGTGCAGAAAGTCGGCTACACGCTTGATGGGTGCAATCTGCGCATCTTCCCACAGCCCGGGGCAATTTGGCGAGATTCGACCATTCGGCTGCACCCCAGTCGCCTCGATAAAGACAAGTGCCGCACCTTTAAGACCGTAATGACCCAACGTGGCCAAGTGATAGTCAGTGAGCTGTCCAATTTCTGGGCCGGTTGACGCGGTGGAAAACTGGCACATGGGAGAGACGATGAGTCGGTTGCGCAGGACAACATCGCGGATCTTGAGAGGCGTGAAAAGGGTGGGTGTCGCCCCGTCAATCGTGCATGGTGTGCCAGGATTGTGCATTTGCTTGGGCGTGAAGTAAGCGACGCCCGGCGCTCCTGGGTTTGCCTTGCTCAGCAAAGTCGAGTTTGCGGAAGCTGCAGACGCAAATGGGCTGCCGCCGGGTGTCGATACAGTCATGTTGTTATGAGTTTGCACAGCGGAAGATTGAAGAACGCGGAGCTGTTTATCCTATTTTCTGGCTTATATCAAGGAGCCGCCAAGAAACAATTTGTCTCACTAGAAGCTAACAAAATGATGTCTCTCCTTTTCCTCCCTCAAGGCGACGGGCACATCATCGAAAAAGCGCCCTACGGCTCGAATTTAAGCGCTCCAAACTCGGCCCGGCCAAATCTGCTCGGAGTCACCATCTCGTGGTGAAAGTTGGTGATTCAATTAATGCAAACTACTGCAAGCCGCTCCATGGCCTAATTCTGATTAGCTCCAGACAACAGACCCAATTGATTGCGCAGTGCCCCATCACTGTGTTGCGATCACCAGGGCTTCTTCCAATGGCTGGTACTATCGCCCTTGTTTCCTGGCCCGCCCTACCCCTCCTGGTTCTGTCCTGCTTATCAATCAGGTAACTTATAGCAGCATGAACATCCACTTTGGCACCGGCAGATACGGTGTTGCGCGCTGGCAAGCGTCAAGTCAGTGGAGCGAATTAACCGGGAATGCCCCCCTCCGTGCTAAAGCCCGAACGCCGTCCCGTCGAAGCCGGCAGCCATGGTGCTTCACGCTATCTGACAAATGATTGAATGCCAATATTGGCCACGGTATCGAAAGCTCCTTGTTCTCGAATCCCAGCAAATTCTAGATCGCGAAGGACAATGGTTTTTACGAGCAGCTGGTACTTCTAAATTATGACCGTTGCACTACAGCTTACTTGGCTTAGGCAAAAAGGTAGGGCTCGGAGAGGATTGATATCTTTGCGAGGCCCGCGCAACTTCTGCAGCCGCCTTTCCAGCTCTTCGACCAAAGACTGCACCGGACGTCAAGCCGCCTCCGCCGGGATAGTTGGAGTAGAAGAGCCCTCCTAGCATTTCCCCCACGCAGAACACACCTGGAATTGGCTTACCTGTCGATCCACGAACGAGCTGTGCCGTCTCGGGGTCGACTTTGAGCCCGCCAAAAGTAAAGGTAATGCCGCAGGTGACCTTGACCGCTAGGTATGGTGCTTGATCCAGAGGGAGGGCCCAGTTCGATTTCGCTATCGCCAGTTGCTTGGATGATGACTGAGTTGATAGACCATCTTTAACAGCTGGGTCCCATCTCGCCGAGGGATTCTCCTGTCTATGGGCGTAAACGGCAGCGTTGTACTCTCGAATGGTTTGAATGAAGGTATCTCGATTGCGCAGACCGCGATCGACACATTTATCTGCCAGTTCCTCAATTGATTGTGCGTCGATATGCTCAACACGCTCCTCGCGGTACTCCTCGGCTCTAAGCCAAGGGCTGGTTCGGGCATCCCAAACCTGAAACGCCAGTTGATCTGGCTGTTGCAGAATAGCACGGCCGAACTTGGCGTAGGTATAATTTCTGAGATCGATGCCTTCGTCAACAAATCGCTCTCCGTCGATATTAAGCATCAGACCTAATGGGTAACCGGACTTTGTGTACTCATTAGAAGCGACACGGTCGCCTATATTGGGATCTGCATTGGCGTCCCAAGCCACGGAGTGGCAGCCGGACCAGTTTCCTACGGCTTGTGCGCCAAGCTGTTGAATCCCAATATTGAGACAGTCACCGGTGTTAAAGGGGGTCCCTCGAACCATAGCAAGGTCCCATCCCGGCCCCAAGAACTGGCTTCGCATTTGCGCGTTCGACTCGAAACCTCCAGCTGCTAAGATGACTGCAGACGCAGAGATGAGATGGTCTTTCCCGTTGTAATCGACTGTGACAACGATATTCCCATCGCTTGTGTTGGACTGAATGGCAGTCAGAGCAGTTGACCAGGACATCTTTATGCCGTGCTTCTTAGCGGCCCCCTTCCAGTCATTAATGAGGCTTTTGCCGCCGTCCTCGGTTTTGAGGCTGAGTCCACCCCAGAATTTGAATCTTCCATCAACTTCGTAGGCTTGGCGATTGAATGACAGCTGAAAGCGGATGCCGTTGCTCGCTACCCACTTGATAGCGGCATTGGAGTCACCAACAAGGACTTTGGCAAGTTGCGGGTCAGATCGTCCCATGCACACTTTATCCAAGTCTGCCATGAAATCCTTTTCAGAATATGGGGCAAGGTCAATTTTCTGGGCTTGCTCGCGGGACACATTATTGACGATAGGTAGCAAGCCATCGAGTCCACCGTGTGCCGTGCGGTAGGCGCCAGCCGTGAAGTAGGTATTGCCGCCGGCCCAGTCTTCGGGGCACTTGTCGATCAGGAGAACGTTTCTTGCACCGGATTGGGCCGCAGAGACGGCCGAAGCGAAGCCAGCGTTGCCGCTACCAACGACAAGCACATCTACTTCATTTGGGAGATTGGACATATTGAAAAGGTCGACTTGTAACGCTGAATATGGCGAGTCTTGAATATAGTGAATTGGTATTACCGGTCTAGTTATGTACCAAATGCCCAGTGGCTGGCAATCGCATATCCGGCGGTACATACTCCGGTTTGGTGGAGCAAAAAACACACCAAAAGACTCCTACTGGCATACGTCGGAGGGATGGTGGTGTTCCGGAGAGTAAGTCTCCGGGCTTAAGCTTTATTGTGGCAACTGACGCTAGCGTAACCTCCAGCCTTTGAAGCCAGACCGTAATAAGCCATAACCTTGGAAGCTCCCGGGCGCTTCCTCCCATCGGCCCTCAAGTGTCCGAAGATCATATTCGTAGAGTTTCGGTTTTCGCCAGTTGCCAATACACAACAGGCCCTTGCCGCCTCATTATGCAGCATAAACGAGCCTACAACAAGTCACTACCAAACTGGCTTGGAGATGTTTGAGAATTCATTTTTCTTTGGAGCTATTCGTTTACCATGGGCAAGGGATCTGTCTCAAGACCAAAGGGACCAGTTGGAACATCCATGAGCCCGAAAAGGGGATCCAGCGGTAGGCCGTAGTCCAACTCCATCCGATATGCTGGCATACTGCAGTCCATGTTGGCACTATTACCTGGAAACATGCTCAGAATAGCATTTAAGTCAAAATTAAGCGTAGGTTGGTGAACCAATTGTGATGACCCTACTCGTGAAGGTTAGATGCTTAAGTTACTCTGCTGCTAGAAATAGAAGGAACTTACCAGCTTCGATATCCAGAGAATTGGCGCTGATAAGTCGCCGTATAATGTCGGCAGGTCTGGTGACTCCCGGATTGGCCACACACAAATCATCTAAACAGCTCAGGCTTGCTTTGAGAAGTGACAAGTGCTCACCGGCATGCTGATCTTGCGACGCTGCATTGCGGACGTGAATAGTGCAAGCCACGTACATAGTGTAGCCCAAGACGTAAGGCGCCCCGGACAGGGTGTAGGCGGATTTGTATGTCAGGGCGATGCTGGTGATGCTACGGGCGGCGACAGTGCATTTCTCCCAAGATCTTGCAGGGGCTACCGCGGAGCGCAGATGTCCATCTGAGATAAAAGGCCGGTGTACCAAGATTATGAGCGAATGGTAAAGATTATGTAGAACCATGACATTGGGAGGCTGGGAATGGCTGGACAACCAAGGCTGGAAATCCAATTCAGGAACTAGATTCTGGCGCCACTGCTGAAGTGCATGATCCACGTGCTGTAGGCTGTTCTGGGCATTCAAAAAGGTGGCACCGACAACATAAAATCTGTTGATGATGCTTGTCATGATTTTAGCAAGCATGCATAACTGCTGGAACGTCGATACTGAGTGCAGTGGGATAACATCTCCAGTGCCTTCAGGCATGCCTGGTGATGAGGCCAATACATGCTGCGGTATGAAAGCCTCATTCTCTTCATACGTGTCGAGGAGGTTTCTCGAGACCTGGGAATCGCGCAGATTGATAGCCACCGGCCTCCCAAGATAGAGACTCTGCAGTTTGTCGCAGACAAACGCACCCCAGAAGACGCGGCGCTTAATCTCGATCTCCTCGGCATTGTCCGTTGTATGGGTAGGATCGAGATGAAGACCAAGGTCGTAGACCATGCGAAGCGCGTAACCGGTATACAGCCAGCCTTTTGATGTCTCACCCCTGGCGTTGAACGTTGATCCTAGCAAGAGCAGACCAACAATGGTTGTAATATGAGGACGAGTGAGAAGATTGTCGTTTGCGAGCAAATCATCGCAACGTCTGAAAAAGCGACGGCCAGCGGACAATGCATCGTCAGCGTCATCTCTTAGTTCTAGGCGCGGCGAGAACTTGCTAGCGCAGGCAAATATGGCATTCAACATGAAGACAGAACAGTGGTTTTTAGGCTCCCCAGGCTTTTGCAAGTCTCTCATGACTGCTGGGCGGTATGTTAGTAGAAATGTATGATGTTGACGTGCCCAATGGATATTCAGCAAATGCATCGCCAATTCGGTGGAGATGCCATCGATGAGCGGTGTCCGCATAACACTATGCTCAAGCTGTCTCTGTAGGGCAGCATTGGCGATGAGACAATTGCGAGCGTTTTCCACGGTAGCCAAGCGCTGTGATGGTGAGAAACCTTTATCACTTTTGGAAGGATCATGCAGTGCCGAGGACGGACCAAAACTGCTTGGCTTCCCTGCATCATCCACCGAAACAAAATGCGCAATGTCCATCTCGTCTTCGGAAGAGTCAAGCGGTGCATCGGGAGCCGCCGCAGGTTGGAGACGACGGGGTACATCCTTATCATGTTCACGATCCTGGTCGTCGTGATTATGTGGTGAAGCCTGAGTAGCCTCCTCTTGTCCATCTACCTCTGCAATGTTTACATTCCCTTGATCATCAACGGCAGATATTAAAAGCCTGTCGCGCTCCTCTGAAGTGCTTTGCTTGAGCATCACGATAAATGATCTCAGAGCCGCTTGACCTCGCTGTAAAGAGACGATTTGCGCAAAAGTCGGCCTGTGGCTTAGTTAAGATCTCCTTCAGTTCTCACAAGATACGGCTTTATCATGCTGCCGCAATTGCCCAGTCTCTTTTGGACATTCGTAAGAGCGCTCACCATACCTTTTGCGTGGCGTTTCCTTTCTATAGTGACAATCACGTCCTTGGGTCACACAAGCTCCGCATCGAGGTCTGTTGACATCGCAACGAACCTTCTTTGCTCGACACGCAACGCATGCTTTCATCAACGACTTGGGTTGCTGCTGCTCCACGCTGTCGCCTCGGTCAACTCTTTGTCTGGCGGGGCCGATGTCATTATCCAGTGACATATGTTGTTTTCGCCGGGTGTGATGGCTGGCTTCGTGACCAGTAGTCAGTGAGGCCATCTTTGGACTCTTTGCCGAATGATATTCAGACAAACGTCAAAGCTCGGGCATTCACATTCAAGCGTGACTTCAAGGCGGCGGACGATGAGATTCCGGGCAAAAATACCACTGTAATGACGTTGCACCAGGGCTGACCAAGAGGCTAATTAGCGCACCCTGCTACAAGTGTGGAACTCTAGCCCAGGTCTCCGTCCATCGGAGGTTAAGAGTCCGTGAGTGGCGAATAATCCACTACTCAATAAACCGCTTGGCGTAACTTCTTCCAAAACCAATATTTCTTCAACGAGGATTCAAAAACGTATTGGAGGATCATTGGAGGTAGCAATGGCCATGGTGGAGGGATCGATGAGATTGAAAGTCGTAATTTGAGCATCCTCGAAGTATCCCATATCAAGCACAGAGATGTCCATGGAACTAAAAAATTCCTGGGTGAACCCTGGCATATTCTGTGACGGATTTGCGAAACTGCTGACCGAATGTGCCTCATCTGTCTGGGCGGCTTTACCCTGGCCCTCGAAGATATGATCTGGAAGTGTTGAGGGCTGTGTAGCTTGTGGCGTCAATGTTGAGCTGCCAAGTCCTAGTTGCAAGTCTCCGCGAATTTGCTGATCCTGATTCGCAGAACTTCGATACGACTTATAAACTTCTACCTGAGCCGTCCGGATAATGTCCATAAAATGAGCTCTGAGATCGTCTTCCATCGGCCTAGCAATACGGGAGGCCTCCTCTTCCAGGCGCTGTCTGACAACCCGTAGAAGCTCTCGACGTTGGACGCGCTCGTAATCAAGTATTTCATCTTTGCCTGATGTGGCAGCAGTCTCATAGTCTTCAATGGATGGTAAGCTTCAGCTTTGTGGGTTGCAGTAGGCTTTGTTATGAAATACTCACATGGCGAAGGAACAAGATCACTGTCTTCGTCGGGGAAGAGGATCTTGTATATATCAACCCATTTTTCTTCGTCCGAGGCACCTCTGGGCCTTTTTCGAAGTTTCTTTTCCTGACTAGAGTTCATGCCTTGAGGAGGAATCCAACTTTGCATCTCGCATGCTGTTGCCTGTCGTTGATGCAAGGCAAGTTCTGCATCTGTGTTGAATATGCTACCACAGCGATTGCATTGAATTGGTAGCATGTGCGTTCTATATATGTGCTCCCTGCTCTCATAGTTAGTTCCAAAATATATAGGTTGCAAAGGATCAAGCATACTTTACGCGGTGTATTGAATCCCAGCCTGGACCGCCGCATGACCGTTTCTTCGCGTGTTTGGTGGGGTCATGTTTAAAGAATGGACAGGCAAACTTACAACGGGAATCTTCCTGGTCTGGGATTGCTTGTTTCGATCTCTTAGTTCCAGCATCCATTTGGTTGACCAAAGACAAGGAATCATTGGTGTTTGCGCGATTTCGCTTTGACCTCCCCATCTGGCTTCCCAGAGAGTTATCAGTGTCGATTGCTTCTGCCGAAGGGCAAAAGCCCGAGGAGGAGCTACCAGCTCCGGCACGTATACTAATGCCAATGTAGGGGCTATGGCTCAGCAATGACCGAAATTCCAGCATTAATGACTCTATAGCACGTTCCGTGCAAACTGTCATTTGGCTTGGAACTATAGAAAGGCTGGAAGGTGAGTCTGAGGAAGGCCTTTCAGATCCAGATGTTGTTGATTGGTCACAATCAGACACTATTGATGATGTGGGCCTGTCTTCTTCTGCATTGCGAGGTGGTAGCAATTGATATACAGGTGGTGAATACTTTCCACTGAATTGGCCGTCCAGCTGGGGAGGCTCGGGTTGCAGGGCATTCAAGTCTTGTTGTATCTCTGTCGTGGTTTTTAGTGACTGTGTGTTTTCATCTACCGACTTCTGCGGTTGGGGCAAATAGCTATGCTGGGTTATTCTGTGCAAAGTCGTTTCGACGTCATCCGGAACTGCAGTGGCTGTTCCAGAAAATTCTGAAATTGGACCTGGTTGTAGAATAGTCTGGTGCCTATCGCAACTTGGCCTTAGTTTTTGCTTCTCTGCTGTTTCGCTTTGTCATGACATACTCTTGTCCCCTGACCCAATCTATTATTCTTGCTCCAGCGTCTTGTGCGGAGACTTCAACCTTTCTTTGAAGAATCTTCCGCCGTCGCCATAGGTATAATAAAAGTAATAAGAGTACGATAACAGATGTGGTAGCGCCCAGAACGATCCCCACGATGACACCAGGAGACAGTGCATGAGTCTCAGGCATCTTGCTGCATACTTCGGCCACACAACGAGTGCTGTCTGCAGCGGCCTCCAAACTGGCCGTGGGCGCCAACATACGCTTCACTTCCATGGCCGTCCGTGTCGTTTGTCGATATTTCGGACTCATGGCCAGTGCCTCGAAGTCGCATCGTATCATTCTTGGAATAGACAAGCAAATGAAACCCGTTTATTTAAGCTTCATTCAGTCTTTCCCCAGACAGGGTCAGTAGTTTACTTGCCAGCCGATTATTAGAGGTTAAAGAATGAAGCAAGGGGTATGGACGACATTTATCATATTGAAGGCGAGGCTCCGGATCGCGCAAGTTCGCAATCCGCTTACCCCACTTTGATCACGACGAATCATTTTTCGCAGCTGCTTTCTAGCTGAAAAGCGTCACGCAGGAGCCAGCTGACATCCCAGCCTTTTTCATTCCTATGAGAGGTAACTGCTCATGATCACGCATGTTCAACACATACTTTTGTAAGGTGAGTCTGGGCCATGTGACACAGTCTGCTAGTATATCAATGCGTAGGAAAAAGTCTGAAGCTTGACGCATATATGTACCCTATATCTGTTATACCGTGCTCGGACCATGAGAACCGGGTCATAAATTTGTGTGGACGTAAACATCAAAAGGTTATTATCTGCCGGTCTAAACTCAGCCAACAATAGTGAAATAGAGATTATAATCCGTTCGGCACATGTAACAGATAGAAGCTGACTCATTGGTGTTGGCTGAATTAGGACCATGCCAAGCATACCCAGATTGGGCAAGAATCTAAGGAGGATGATGGGAAAAGACAGACATATTGATGACACCAGCAAAACATCCAGATCTGGACTGAATATTAATAATAGACTGCATCATTTGCAATACTCAACAGCAGAAATCTGATACTCCTGCTCGATTATTGTAGTCTTTCTTCGCTATCCACCAGCGAGGATTGGCCAGTTGATGTAGAAAATATCAAGACGGCATACCACGGTCTGGTATGTGCCGAATGGCGATCGAGGAAAACATGGGTCTTATGTGTATCGGTATTTTGCGCTCTTCTAACAAATACTGTCATTCTCCCTGTTTTATCCGAACGAAAGATACTGTGCCGCAAGACTACCTTGTTTTTGGGCATCAGACAAGTTCGCCAAATATATGAGAATAAATACTAGAAATTACTCATTTCTCGCACCTCCAGGCTTATGCCTGGCTGATCTATGGATATTTCATAATTCCTGCATCACAGGCTACTCAACTATTATTGCCAGCAAAAATCACAGGGGATAAATCTCGCATACACGGCCACGTAATTCGATGGCGAAGCTGCTTATGGCCTCAATACGGCGAGAGGATCCCCTACAAGAATACCTTTCCTTTGCAACACCCCGTAGTGCTCATCTGCACGCAGCCCTAACTAGTAATTGCTTGCACATGAGCGATAAAGAATTTACCAGACTGTCTCAAATCTTCCATCCTCAACAATGAACTATCCGCCTCATCGTTTTCTTTGTGCTAGATTTTAGGGGTGCCACAGGAGCCGCGCTCAACAGGTGGGGATCTTCTTTCCATCAATAGTCATTCTGGGCAAGCAAAGCCTTGTTCAATCAACAAGGCGACCCTTTCATGTATATGAGCAGCGGAATAATTAGTATGAGACTCGCTGTGGAGAGTATATGGCATTTTCCGGCGGGTATTTACACCTCCGGTGGGATTAGACGGGTTTCCGGTGGGCATCTGTCGGCACATGGCTTAGGGACCAGGACCGACATCAAATTAATGACTGTACTTTAAACCTCGTGTGGAGTACGTATGCAGGGTCTTGGCATTGTGCTCATATTTACCGTTGCCTTGGTGGTGTGTGTATGGAGCTACCAGAAATTGAGCATCGGCCCAGCAGTCAGGCTGCAAGGCTGAATGTATTACATGCATGTCATTCTCGCCCATGACGAAACAATAAAGTTTGTTATGTCTAGGACTGCTTAAAAATAGTATTACGAACTTGGAAAACCAAGTTCCACCTCCAATTTCCATGAAGTGGGAATCATTATTCGGAGCTATCAACACACCAACCCCGCTTATATCGTCCTGAAAACTAGCGCTTTCGAACAGCGAGCGATCCCATCTTGGAGAACGGAAATAGTCCTCCGCATTACCCCTTGCGCTTAGTATCTCCTATAGTTTCTTGGCATCGAAATGTCAATTCACTCCACTATTGCCCACCGGAGAGGAACATGGCGAAGTACGGCTGGATGCCATACGGAAAATTACCAATTCGTGCGGAATCGCTGGTGACCCTTTGACAGCACAAGGAATTTGCATCTTGAGCCGGCGGCTAGAGAATTGCCACCCCCAGCCAATGAGTAGGCAAACATCGAGTCTGTATAAAGTCGTGATGTCTCATCTTCATTCCAGAACTTGATCGCATCAACCACAAGTGCCCCACCTGAGACAACGATTTTCTGTATTGGCCATATTTGGAGAATTGAAGATGAAGGTCTCCACCATCTTGAGTATCTTGACTCTGGCGCAATGCAATTCCGCTGCTGTTGTCGAGAAGCGCTCACAGGGAACGGGGACAATGGAAAAGCGAGCTGAGGGAACTGGCACTGTTGACCTCGCCTCTCTGACTGGCTCTCCTCAACACTTGGCCGCCGGTTTCATTTACGGTTTACCTGGCAACCAAGATGGCTCAGCTAGCTCAGCCATTCCTGATTCTCTAGCAAGGGGAACTGGTTACAAGTATTGCCGTGCTGGAGGTGCCCAAATGCCCTCCCCCAACCTGGGTTACGCGTCTGGACAACTGGGAGTAAGTAGTCTATTGAAATTCCGAAAGATGATTGAACAGGCAATTGATTTCTCGACTCCAGGGACGCCTGAACTCATTCTCCTCCAACTATCGTACCTCGCGCAAGCACGGTGCTAGGTTCCAGCTGCTAGTCCACGACCTGTGGGGTGCAGATAGTGTCCAGGGTACTATTCCATGGCCCGGTGACGGCGGCAACTGGTCCAGACTGGACGACTTTTTGGGCAAGGTTATAGGCCACATCAACGCCAACAACCTTCACGATGGCCTCGAACTCGATCTTTGGAACGAACCTGACGCTCCTCAATTCTGGGGTGCGAGCTATGATCAATACCTCGCTACCTGGACTCGCATGTACCAGCGTTTCAAGTCAGTATTCCTCGCCTCACAAACGGAAGAAATGCGATCAAGCATGTGCATGCTAACATTGCTTAGGAAGGATCTGCCTAATATTCCTGTGATTGGCCCGTCAATCTCTCAGCCTCCTCATCCCAACAACGCCCGGTGGACTGCTTGGCTTGACCATGTTAAGCGGACCAATACCGTTCCTGATATTTACACTTACCATATTCTCACCGCTGGCCCAGACCATACTGTACGAGGGGCTCAGGATAACTTGAGAAGCATGACTAGCGCCAGAGGACTTCCTATGAAGCCGGTCAACGTCAATGAGTATGGTGCGATAGATAAAGGCGACCAGACCAATGCCGGCAGTGCTTGGTATATTGGTGCTCTTGAGCGCGAGAATGCAAAGGGCCTTCGAGCTCACTGGGGCATGGGCCAAGCCAACCTTCACAACGGTATGGCCGGCCTTGTCAACTTTTCAGGCAGCAATTACTTTCGCTCCGCTCAATGGTGGGTATACAACTACTATACACAGACCATGACTGGGAACCGTTGCGCGACCACCTCCTCTGGGGATCGCATTTTTGAAGTTTATGCAACTCGAGGAAGCGCCAAGAACACAGTCAAGGTTCTTGTCGGTGCAAAGCCATACGCAGGCAAGCGCACCTACGACTTAAGCATCAGGGGTCTCAGGGCCGTTGGCATCACTGGAGGCAATGTCCGAGTTCGCACACTACGCTTCAATCATGTTGACTGGTGGCTTGAGGGCCCCGCTCCTACTGATCTCGGTGTTGCTGAGCACGCAGTGTCCAATGACCAGATCACTTTCTGGGTCACTCCGGACAATGAATGGACTGCGTATGCTTTTGAGATTGTGAATTAAGGAAGATGGTTGTAAGTGGAGAGTCAGAAGTAAATGGATCGTTTGTAAAGTAACTCTTGACCGATTTGCTTCCCAATATACAAACCGTTGTACACAGTGAATGTCCTGACTTCCAACTCGTGCTACTAAACATAAAATTCTTTTGCGATATGGAGCTACCGTACAAGTATTGGATTAAGCTTTGTATGAAAGCACACGAAAGCATCCACTGGTAAAATCTTCGATTTCGAGTCCCAGCAGTTCAGCGTAAACTCCTATGAAATTCAGCCTAGAGGAGGCGAGCCGAAGTGGTCTAGATCCTATGGCCGCGGTTGCAAAATGTTCTGGTAGCAAACAAGTTGGCTATTCTTTTGGCCTAAAATGCTGGAACCCTATTATTGCTGGTGCGTTTAGCGGCTCAAGAGTCTTGATTAGGGCCAAGTAAAGATTTTAGTGCTGTTGAGTACGGGCGACAGACTCAGGAGAGGCTCGATTGCCACCAGTGAGTGAAAAGGGTAGACTCCATGTAGCATTACGTCATCCACCAATTAGCTTACCCTACAGCAGAGAGATCGTTGGCAGAACTAAAACCAACACCAGGCCAAAGCGTTCGTAGGACGCTTGCCGGAGCCAAGGTACAGGAGATTTGGCAGCAGAATGCAACAGTCTTCAGCACCTGCCTCTGGGAGCCGTCCGACGAGGCAGCGAGCTCCCCAAGCTTGCGTAAATTGCTCCAAACGGAAAACACGTTGTGACGGCGCTCGGCCACGGTGCGGCTGGTGCACATCCCAAGATATCGAGTGCCTTTACCGCGACGTGCAGCATGTGCGGGTTGACCCCAATACCAAGATGCTCCTCGAGCGTATCCAGCTTCTGGAAGACCGCATATTTGCATCTTCACTGCTTACATCTGGAAGAGCAGATCGGCCATCGTCCCCTCCGATCGTTCAGTCTCCTGATCATCGTGATCCCAATCGGGCGAACCTCAGCCGAATCCCGATTGACCTGGATCTGGCCCCACAGCATGATGAAAATCTTGAGGTTCACATCTCTCAGTCTCACACAGGAAATTCCAATCACGTATTCAATTGGCCAATCATTCGACATTTGCTCTCGAGCCACCAGACAGCACAGACACCACAAGTCGACCGTACTGGGGCAACCGATGTCTTTTTTCAGCCTCCCCCTTTCAACCATGATATGGGCAACGCGCCAGAAACATGGCGACTCTTCTCCGGTTGTACAACACCGGCACCGGCTTATCGGCACTTGCTCAATGTATACTTCTCCGAAGTCAACATATTCTACCCCATCCTATCTATGGATGATGTTGTGGCTACACTCGATGAGCTGGTGTCCTCTGAAGGCGACCATAATGACAAGAGCGGTACTGTGGCTGCAGGACGCTATGCACTACTTCTGCTGGTTCTATGTTTTGCTTCCTTCGTTGTGTCCGGCCGATCGTCGGTTTCCCTGGCCCGGACTGAGCATGCTAACTCTCCAGCTGTCGAGCCTTCACTCTCAGGTCAGCTCAACGAAGATACCTTGTGGAGAAAGGCCAAGCTCCTGATGGGTTGGACATCATCCGATAATACCTTGGAGGCAGCCCAATGTACTCTGGTAGCAAGGTTCGTTGTTTGTGCCCCGAACGCGGCGATGCGTGGTCTTCTTATCAAGACCCAAACTAACTTCCACCAACAGTTTATACCTGGGTGCAAAGGGGAGAATCGTGGCATCATTTGACTACGCGCATGCAGCAGCTGTCAAGTGCGAGGCCATTGCGTCCAAGTAAGCAATATGCCTTGCGCAGCAGATACTGGCGCTTTATCACTGATCCGTCTATTAAATACAAAGGGCCGCAATCAATAAAACCCCACGAGGGGAGATACCTGCCGCCTTCTGTCGCCTTTACTGGATGAGTTTTATATATGAGGGTGACTTTGTCTCTGAAATCTCAATCAACGTGCCTTCCGGTATCGCGAGATATGAGGACTTCATCCCCTATCCTGTATTTGAAGATACCCGAACCCAGCCGAGAGCCGACGCTTATGCCTCTGCAAACCATTGGCTGCCAGACCTGCCTTCTGTGATAGCGTTCCAAGTCAGCACCAACGTGTCTCTACGGCGTGCTCTCAACCGAGCGATCGGTATTCTCTACGACACGAAAGAGCAGTCTAGGATGTCCAGCCTGAATCACGCATCGTGGCTTCTCAGGATTACTGGCGACTTATGGGCTCATTACTCGGCTTTATATCAGAACTTGCCAGACTTCTTATTGACCAGCATCTACAATCCATCAAGCCCTACACCATCCCCGTCTACGCCAGGTTTTGCTCAACCTAGCGGTCTAGGGAACAATCCTTGGAACGTCACCAGATTAAAGGGGCGATATTACGCAGGTCTTTACTTTATCCACCGGCCCTTGATAGATTTTGTCATCTCAAACTTGTCAACGTTTGATGATAGTCCGCATAGAGGTGATATCCTCGAGAAATGCCGGCTCTCTTTGGACGGATGTCGTGGTTTCATCCGGGTTTTTAATGTCGACCCTGCCAACACTGTTACTTCCCTTTTTGTTTCTGGAATGGTGTAAGCCCATCCCTCACCCCCATTCACATGAACTTCTTATTAATACACAAGTAGACATTTCACAATGGCCATGATCCTGCGGGTTGTCAGCATATGCCCAGCTTTTAAGGATATCATCCCAGATGATATCGAAGAGTCCATCATGCTTGCAAAGCGTAACATTTTGCGCTTCAGCTTGAGCGTCAGAGAGTTCAGCTGGCACCTTGAGGTGCTTGCCCGATTGGATGCTGCCGCCGCTGCGACATCCTTGCATATTTGACACATTATCAAGTGGGAGGGCAGTACTGCTCTCGTATAATCATCAAACCGTTCAAAAGCCTACTTTACTGCCATGACTGGGCATTTCGACATGTTTCAGAAGATGAAATCTTCATCAAACTTGGCGGCTTAGACTAAATCATCCACTAGAAAAATTCTTAACTTAATCATTTGTACATTCTCATCTACCGTTTGGACTACCATAGGTACAGCTGCAGCCTAAGACAGCTGCCGGATCCAGAATTGAGGCATAAGGGGTAAGCAGGCTACAATAGCTTAGGTTGCGTTCGAAAGGCGTTATTGGTTTTCACACTTAAAGGTCAACTAATTTTGTATGCTCACTGCTCTGTAATGCTCAATGATTGCTGATAGAATTACATACAGGAAAGAACACAAAGAAAAAATCCGGGTCAATGTGGGCTTGCACTATCGCAGTACTTACTCGCTTGGGTCCCTCGCCGTTTTCTCACCAATGGTTTGAGTTTCGGGCTTGTATTGCTTAAAATGGCGCGCAGGAATTCCCTTGACGAACATTTCGTCCAGCTCCTCATACGTGCGGCCTGCCGTTTCCGGCAGCTCAAACCAGAGGTAGATGAGACACAAGACGCTTAGGCCACCAAAAATGAAAGCGACTTTGGCGCCCAGATTGGCTTTGTCCGGGTTGAATAGATATGGAAGAACGAAGCTCCAGAAACAGTTCAGTCCATTGACAACGGCAAGACCGATGCCAACTGTCTTGGCTCGGAGCCTAGAGGTCGATACCTCGGCAAGCACAGTGAAAGCCACAGCCCCAATGGAGACGTTGTACATCCAGCAGTAGAGCATAATGAAGGCCACTGTCGTCTGGATGGCGGCCTGGTTGTCGGTTGCTGTCGCACACCCTCCCATAACGAGCAGAATGACCGTCAGACTGAGGAGACCATAGAAGGTCAAATTGCGACGGCCCATGTGATCAACAAGGTACCATGACATGACGCTTCCAATCATGGAGACAACCTGCTGGACAATCTGCAGCTTGAAGCTCATCTCTGTGCTGTAGCCGGCCAGCTGCATGTAATATGTCGCGTAACTTGAGGCAAACGTGATACCTGAAAACGCCTGCATACATTTGGGTGCAATGCTGATGAAGGTTCGTCGACGGTTGGTGCTACGGAAGCACTCCAGGTACGTAACACCCTCGGTCTCAGCGCGGATCTTTTCCAGGGTCTGTTGAATAACAGACAGCCTCTTCTGGCCGTCATCCCCTGTATAGCCCAATTTCCCAAGGCTACGGAGTGCCGCATCGGGTCGGTTCTTGGAAACGAGCCACCACGGCGACCTATTCAATGTCGAAGCACGTTAGTAACAAAGAAGGGGTGGGGGAGGGGCAGTGTTTAAGGTAATTAATTACTCACTCGGGCATAAAGGCAATAGGGACAGTAACGACGGCAGCAAAGCCATACTGCGCGCAGAATACGGCCCGGTAAGCCCAGCGGTCATGAAGTGTTCCAGTGTAGTTGACAATGAGCGCCGACACTAGAGGGCCAAGTGTGTAAGAGAAACCAACTAGGCATGTGAAGATTCCGCGAAAAGCCAATGGAGCCACCTGTGTCATTCAAGTATGTCCTGGTTAGCCTCTCCAGCTGCATTCAAGCCCACAGACTTGACGAACCTCTCCAATGTAGCTAACGCACACCGTAGCGATGCACCCGGTTCCGAACCCGTTGAGGAACTTGCCTCCGAAAAAAACCTCGTTTGTTGTAGCGACAAATTCCATTGTGATGGCGGCATAGCTGACGATCAGAGCACCGATCAACACGGGCTTGCGTCCGAACTTATCAGCGAGATATCCACCACCGAGGCAACCGAAAATTGCGCTGACAGGGGATGGATGATTAGTGAACTGCGTGCATATCTTCGATGACACGTTGGGAACTCACGAAGCCATGGGAGCTCCACTGAATGCGGACTGCCAGTTTGCGTATAGAGTCCATTTACCGTTGTAGAGGTGTCCGAAATCCTCGCGGAATCGGGGGATACCGAGGATGTTGCCAGAAGCCTGGTTCTCGAAGCTGACCAAGAGGACATACCAGACGGCGAACAGAGCCCAGAAGCATGCCTTAGGATATCGACGCGCAGATTCGCGTTTGCCAATCGCATGCTCGTCCTGGTTGCCAATCTGTGCCAGCCTTCTGGCATCTTCCGTGATGCCTTCATGGGTGGCTGTGGGTGCCTGCTGTTTCTCGGAATCCATCTTGGCCGATTTTTTGCGTCCCAAAGAGCTGAGATGGAGTAGACACAAGACAAGTCGATCTGATGAGGCTGAAAATAGAAGAGAAAC
Source organism: Paramyrothecium roridum (assembly GCA_003012165.1). Classification (NCBI taxonomy): domain Eukaryota; kingdom Fungi; phylum Ascomycota; class Sordariomycetes; order Hypocreales; family Stachybotryaceae; genus Paramyrothecium; species Paramyrothecium roridum. The sequence continues at coordinate 88,534 of PXOD01000069.1, read as the reverse complement.
AGTGGAGGGCTCGCAGATTCTTATAGTAGCATCGAGCTGAGTTCATTGTCGACGTTGGCCTTAGGTTGATCGAGTTGAGATCCACTATTCCGGAATACCCCATGGAGTCCCCACCCCTTGAAAATGTGGCACATACACGGGGGACCTGGGGAAACCTCGTGAGAAGTATGCGTGTTTGTGGGAAAAGCGCCTGTAGTTACCCATTAAAGGAACGGGCTGTTTTTTTCGGGACCACGCTAAGGGCATGGAACCTGGGTGGCTTGGGCCCGAAATCCATTGAACCATGCCCATAGCTTTGAGTACAATGGTCGGTCGAATGTTTTGACAGACTAACGATCATGCCATATGTCTCAGAATGAATTAAAAACACGGCTCATGCTAGCTTATGCTGTTTTGCAATGACATTCTGTTTCCGCCCATAAAGAAACTCGACAATGTACCCCCGTCGTACAAATACAGCAGGACCGTAGATATTACAGAGGTCATGTAAATTGATGAAGTGGACTGCGAAGGGACCCTCTTTCCACAGACATTTTGGACCGTTGGGCTTGATTGTTGATGCCACCTCAAATGACTTATGACCGTCCCGAAAATGCCCATCCGCATTAACTGGGTCTTGTGATATGACCTGAAGCAATTTAGTTGTCTAAAATGCTTCCCAATGTTGCTAAGCGTCGGGGGTTCCTGTCTTAGCGCCCCCGATCACTTGGCATCGGGGCAACGACCGTCGCTTGCCCCGACCGTCGTTGGGTAGTGTGGAGCATCACAATCTTCCAAAATAGGCAACATTAAGCACTTCCACGAGGTCTGAGATCTGAAGGCAAAAGCAATTCTTCCTTCTTAGCATATGCAAAACACCGAGCACGGTATATGCCTTTGGCACTCTTCTTCATTTCTCCATTCTCCTTTGCTCAATTGGTATTGTTGACAGTATTCAGCGAAAAATTTGGACACTCGAATCTCGAGCCCATTGAATTCGTGGTTCAGCCGTTATCATGGTTCTTTTCGAAACCACCAGACTGCAATCTTTTCCCAGGAAGCCGAGGGTTTTCATTCTCTCAGACATCTCGAACGAACCTGACGACGCCGAGTCACTGGTCCGCTACTTAACATATGCTAATCAGTTCCGGACTGAAGGATTAGTCCCGACCACGTCGATATGGCTTCAGAACAAGACGCACCCCCAAGATATGCACAAGATTCTGGATGGATATGCAGCAGCAGTATCTAATCTTAACTCTCATGTCCATCCACAACATCAGTACCCCCCAGCAGAAGAACTCAGATGTTTGATTCGCCCGGGAGCTCCGGTATGTCGTCCTAATCCGACTTCAAGCGGTGCTCACTTTGGTTCTATGCTAATTTTAGATCCCTCTTGCCTAGGTTTACGGAATGCTTGCGGTCGGCGATGATATCCCACTCAGCGATGGAGGAAGTCTCCTGAAGGCAAGAATTGAAGCCTGTCTTGTAGAGAGCGAACCTCTGTGGGTTCTTTGCTGGGGTGGAACGAATGTGCTGGCGCAAGCTTTGTACCACATTCGCAGAGAGAATGACACAGCAACGACGATGCAGCTCATTTCAAAGATCAGAGTCTACGCGGCATCTGATCAGGATGATACATCGGCCTGGATAAGAACACAATTTCCAGGTATTTTTTACATCTCATCCATACACGCCTGGAACCAGTATGGCCTTGCTACCTGGGCTGGGATATCAGGAGAAGAGCACTATGGGTTTGACCAGGGAGGGCCCGATAGAACGAAGGTTAGCAAGCAGTGGGTTCAACAGAACATCCAGATTGGTCCTTTAGGATGCACATACCCAGACCCGGAATTTGTGTTTGAGGGCGACACCCCAACTTTCCTCTACCTAATCCAAAACGGCCTTGGTTGGCGAGAGAACCCAAACTTCGGATCTTGGGGGGGACGTTACGCAAAGACGGACCCAAGCGACTATGTCAGACACTATGGTGACTCGGCGGATCGAGTGCAAGGTGCAGATGGGCGCATATACAAGTCGAATCAAGCGACAGTCTGGCGCTGGAGAGATGCATTCCAAGACGATTTCGCCGCACGGATCCAGTGGTCGATGACTGCTGACTTCGCCAAGGCCAATCACCAACCAGTCGTCGCTATAAACGGCGACTTTAATCTTGAGCCACTCTATATCGAGGCAACAGCTGGTAGCACAGTGACACTGGACGCATCGGAGTCGTATGATCCGGATAAAGACAGTCTGTCATTCACCTGGTCCCAGTACGAAGAGCCGAGTATTGGTGTATGGAGCGCACATAAATTTGCCGCGAAAGTCAATATCAAGAAGGTCAAAGAGGATGCTAAAAAGGTCGAAGTCACAATCCCCTCTGCCGACTTGGCCTGTGTCGAGTTCAAATCACGAAAGCCGGTGCAACGTGGTCAAGTAGCCCATGTTATACTTGAAGTTAAAGATAACGGCACACCACCATTAAGGACATATCGTAGAGTTCTTATTCAGATAGTACGAGATGAACCTGTACAATAGAATCATATGGAGTTTTTCCTTACGTACAGCAACATAATGTAGTCGGAGTCAGACATTCTTCCCTTCATCAAGCGATCTAAGCACTGTATGAGAAACCAGGAGTGAGTTCAGAAAGCATCGAAACTTTGCGCGTTCTTTGTCTCCAACTTCGCCGAGAAAGAATCTTGAGAAAACCACATGGTACCAGTGCTTGAAGTTCGAAACTCTGATTATACAGTCGTAACTGTGAGTAGCCTAGTAGCTGCTGAGAACTATTGAGGGTACTTTCACGTGGTATGTGAATAGTGCACTGCACAATGAGACTTCCATATGAAAAAAGACGTGTTAGGTACCTAGCTTTCCACAAGATTACTACTAGCATGTTGGACGTGTCTCAAATGTCCTTTAAGAGCGAAATTTATACAGCCAAGTCTAACAAGTTGTATGAAATAAAGGAAGCTCTAGGGACTTCCACAGCCGACTGGATGACTATCTTCATATTTCACGAGTCTGCGGATCCAGTGGCTTATCACTTGTTGCAACCCTATTCCGTGTCCACTTTCCCGAAAGGAATGATTTTCGAATATATCTGCACTTCAGAACTTGTAGCTCCTCTTGATACAATTTAAGATCTACCGACAAAATGAAACCTGTTCTATACAGGAGAAACCTCCTCACAACGGTCGAGAACGCCCTTGACCCATGGCAGTGGCAAAGAGATAAGCAAAATAAGCCTGCAGGCAGCCAATGGCGAGCTTCAAAGATTGAGGCAAAATTGCAGTTGGGTTATTCTGCACAGCCACCGCTGGCCTCGACACATTGGCTTGTGCAACTGCAGCTGTCGCCCTCTTTGCATCCTCGGCCCCATTCTCCCACTGCAATCTGCCGCCCGGCCATGCGTTGTCGATCGGAAGGAAATCTAGCACAGGTCCTCTGCGGACAATCTCCCCAAGAGCATCTGGAAGAGCTCGTTGGTTGACGTAAGGTGCTATATAAAGCGACGAGAACTTGATCCAGGGAGTGGCCCATGCGTGTCCACAAGATACAGCACTAGATACCTCGTAAATCTGTTTAGCACGGGGGTGTTGTTGCGTCTGGTACTGCTCAAAGACTGTGGATATTTGCGAGGTGCTCAGAGCCTTGGAAAGGCCCTCCTTCTGCAATTCCGAAAGGGCGTGGCGCAGGCGATTAACCAGGACAAAGACGGATTCCATGCCCAGGTTGCCACCTAGCGCCATGTTTGGTGTCACCTGAAGACAAAAGTCAGTTATTTTCCACCGGGGACATTGTGTTCATCGCTTGCAAGCGTACCTTGTGTGCCGCGTCTCCAACAAGCACATGTCGGCCGTAGTGCCAGCGGCTGAGGACACCCTCCTCGATGTCTGCAAGCTGGGCTCTGTAGCGCTTATCCCATAACTCACCGAATACCAGATTCTCATTTACAGGCATATCAGCTACGCTTGCCGCAGCCTTTTCAGCATCCTCTGCCGTGTATCTCGGGCGCGTATAACGTGTCCAGGTTTCCTTTGGTCTCCAAAAGACGAAAAAGAAGGTTCTATCGGGCTGCGTTGCTACCAAAAAGCATCGCTGTCCATCAAAGGATGTAGTGCTTAGCTCATTGCGCTGGTTGGGTATTCCAGGTCCGAATCCGAAAAGACAGACCCAGGTGGTCTTGATGGCTGCTCGATGATCTGATTAGAATTCAATTGACACACATTCATGGTATCATCTGCATACCTTTCTTTTCTTCAACGGTAATCAAATTGGCGACATTAGCATTTGCGTGACGCCACATGGCTTCACGGACCAAGCTATGTACTCCATCCGCGCCGATAATAATATCGCCTTTTTCAAAAGAACCATCTTTAAAGAAGACCTTGACACCATCAGAAGATTCCACGGTCTTAGTCATGTCCTTGTTGAAGAGAACTTTAGATTTGTCCGGAAGCGTATTGTATAGAACGTCGAGCAAGGCCCTTCGCTCAATAAGTAAGACTTCACAGCCGTGACTGTGCATGGTCAGTCAAGTGTTGGATTCAGGAGGCTATGAGAACAGACTTTTCTCGGAAAACACCCCATAAATCGAAATTGAGGATTGCCTTGCCATCGGGCCCACGGCTGGTGGCACCCTCAGTGAAAGGTTTGGAGAGCTTGAGCACCTCATCGGCGATTCCCAGCTGCCGCAAAACTCTCAAGGTGTGTGGAAAGACGGTGATGCTAGCCCCCACAGGAGGAGCAGCCTCACGCCATTTCTCAAAAACCGTATAGTCGAGGCCGGCCTTGTGGCAAGCATGAGCAGCTACTAAACCAGTTACGCCAGCACCGACTATCAGTGCTTTGAAATTCTGGGCAGATGCTCCATTTCCGTTAGCATTGATATGAGTCATGTTGGAGGAATGAGATTTTCGGCCACAAAGGAAATCCTTCGATAGAATTGGAAACTATTGAAAATTCCAGGTAGGCCTGTCGCCAAGCGTAGAGTGAAGCCGTTTTAACTCAGTAAATGTTCCTTTGGAGGCTACTCCGTGCTAGAGCGAGGTCGAAGTTCGGGATGACCCGAGTTGTGACCCGAAACCCGGTTCGGGACGGAGCTATGAGAAGATCTGTCGATCACGTAGATTTGACGCATGAACCGGAGTATGAAACCAACTATTTCGTTCACTCCGTCACAGTTCTTCGATCTCAGGTTATTACATAAGATGATCGGCATTTGCCAGGGGCAATCTCAATTAACCACATTTTGCTGCTTATTGTTGGCGTCATTAAAGCCGACGAGGCTGATGTAAACATGACACGAGACCTAGACAACATCTTGCATGAGTTGGAGACTACACATCACCTTTTTCAACCAACCTGCATTGTCTTCAACACATGGCTGTGCAACTTAGCCTGCTTGGTGCACACATGGTCACAGAATAGCGGGCGTTTAGGGAATGGGGCGATACGACTCTATTTGATCTTGGCGTGCGTCTCGCCTACTCCGCTCCTAACATTACTCCACGCCCAATCTCTTCAGCTCGGTGCCCAAAACCTGCTCAAGATAGCCGTGATCTAAATACGCCCAGATATGCGTAATGATACCATCTTCTCCAAACCGTATGTGCCAAGAATAGTGCTGTTGGTAAGGCACACCGCTGTGTGTGACGCTGTCACATGCATCAAACCTGACAGCTGCAAAGCCACGTTTTTCGTCCATCACAACACCCTCGATGCCGTTCGGGATGGTAAATTTCATGCCCGGCGCCCGAATAGCCTTGCCGAGCTTGCCGAACCCGCCGGCGATAAAGTCGTCTCTTGAGTGGTAAACTCCCGCATGCGCCGAAGTTGGAGGCCCAATTGCATGAAACTCAAGGTCGGGTGAGACGAATTCTCCAAAAAACCGACGATTGCCTTCAGGCGGCGATTCGAACAGCTTGAAGATGTTGTAGGCTTCTTCCCTTGTCGGATACGGCATGATGAAAATTCTTGGTAGAGAGCTTGTTTCGCTTGGATAAAGGTAAGCACACTTGGAGATGGTTTGTCATTGAGCCGACACCAGCGTGGATGAAGGCCTCTTGTATGTGAGAATCCTACCCGGAGGCAGGTGTCCGCTTGAGCCATGTGGGGCCCACTCCGGTCTGCGCATATGCGGTTGGACAGCTCGGCTTATTGTACGAGTGCGTGTCTGACGTGACAGTCGTACGTACCCTGGACTCCAAATAATCGCATGTTGATCGACAAACGAGGCAACTGCTTGTGCGTTGCGAGGAGCACTTCTACAAGGGTATCTGCATCTACGTTACATTTCTGTTTTGTTCAGTTTTGCGCCTTTTTTGGAAAGATGAATTCATTTGATGAGGTATGTGGCTGGCAGCTATACTTCAGGGGTTCCAGAAAAGTGTATTGAGTCTATCTTGTCTACTGGTCTAGAATACTGAAATCGCATACTCGGCGCGCAAAGCTCAATGGTTCTGTTCCAACACCCACTTCACAGCAGCAGCCGCATTAGCCCGGAACTGGTCGCCTTCCGAGATCTCAGGGTACATCCAGAAGAAATGAGGCAAAGCTTCGTAGTTGTCCAGCTTGCAGGGCACACTGTACACAAGCAAGTTAGCAAATAATGGCAGATGATGTAGAGCCACTGGAACCTACCCCGCCTTGTCGAGTTCGGCTTTGACAATTGTGCCATCATCACGAATAACGTCTGCGCCACAGGTCGCAATGTAGGTAGGTGGGAGTTCTCCGAGACGGTCGTGTAGCGCAGGGAAAGCATCCGAATTCTTCCTCTGAGCGGTGGACCCATTGATAGCTGTAAGTAGTCAGATATTAGTTCTAGACCCAAACCCTTCAGCCTTCTGGGATTGCAGCTGCGGTAACTTACACTGGAAGACCATCATTCCGTTATAATCGACAACAGGGCCGTTTCTGTTTTCATCCCAAGATTTGAGGTGGCTACGATACTTCTCTGGGACGTGCTCGGGATGAATTGTCATGGGTGCAAGCGAAACAATTCCTTTGACTCGTTCCGCCACACCATGCTCGAGATATTTGAGAGCAACGCTAATGGCCAACCCACCACCACATGAAGCGCCAATGGCAATCATGTTGTCCTTAGATCCGCCTAGAGATTCGGCATTGTCCCAGGCCTATACAGCATCTAAGTCAACGTGACAAATTCATAGGTATCACACAAACTCACCCAATTGTAACCTCCAAGGTAATCGTAAAGCTGAGAAGGAACTGGATACTCAGGTGCCCGTCGGTATCCTACAGAAACAAGGATACAAGGTGCGTGCTGTGTAATATACCTGCAGAGACCTTTTCGGTTTTTAACTAGTTAGCTAGGCTGATGTGACAGACTTGCCAAGATTTTCTTGGGCTTTGCTCATGGTCATCAGAAGGTGCCATTACTCACGATCTTCAAAGTAGGTGTCCAGCCCGCCAACAAGGAAACCGCCGCCATGTGCACTGAGACGCAAATGTATCAGATTTTTGTACGAAAAATGTGTCACACGAAATGAGGATAACTCACTATACGCCGATTGGAGCCTTCTGGCCCAGCTCATGGACTTCCCGAGGCGTGTAAATTCGCACCCTCAAGCCACCATAAATGGTTTCGTCGCCTGTCGAAAACATTAATTAGTAAACTATAATCCAATGTACAGATACTCAATAGATACTTACGTGTCTTGACAGATGGATCAACAGGTGTGTTCTCCTGGGCCTCGAGCATGTCGCTCATGCTCTTGTAGCCCGTTCGAAGCTCCTCAAGCGTGCCGCTGATAGAAGGGCGAGAACCCCATTTCTCCTCCAAAGCCAGCCATTCGGCAGTAAGCTGCATTTTATCTGATGAATTGATATCGTGATGTGTAAATTGTGTGTGGGTGTTGCTTGCGATTGACTTGAGACATGCTTTGAGCGTTCCAGAAGCCAAGACAATATATAAATATTGCATCACGACGATTTCGGAAGAAAACGAGCCGCGTAAAAGGAACATCACTTCAAAACTTCGTGATCGTCGAGGGTATACTCCGGGTATCTGCGAAACTCTTTTGCGTTCGAGACCGGAGTATAATCGACGTCAGCCAAGCGTGTAGAATCTTGCATAGGGCATCGTATTCACATCCCAAGTGCGCATCTAATCAAGCCTCCAATTTTCTTTTCTTGAAAACAACTCTGCAAAACCTTGATTTTGACAATCATCGCCAGATACAGCACACATATTTTTGCTTCACACTGATAGTCAGGTTTTCGGTGCCGACATACTCCGTACCTCACATGAAAGCCGAAACTCCTCTCAGCCAAGACAAGGATACAGCCTTAGACTTCAACACATTTGCTTGAGTGAATATGCTTGATTACCATTTCGTGACAACATGTCCCAAATTACTTGGAACACGCAAGAGTTCGGGTTTAGATTTCGGAATTATAGCATTTGTAACGACAAGTTTGTTATTCCCAGGGATTTGGCTCGCCTTCAGAGGTCCCGTACCCACCCAATATGCGCTTCCACCTTAGTCCTCCAAGCCATAAGGCCACGAGGAAGTTCAGGAAATTTTAATCGGATCATCTAAGGTAAATACGTGGCGCGGGCTTACGTAGATCTCCGCATAAGCAAAGCAATACACTGAAAGCGCTCAAAGTTGTAACCGTCTATGGCGCCTGTTTCGATCACATGTTTTTCAGAAGAAGAAGAAATGAATTCATAGTCTAGCTTAGTCTAACTTTCTAGCTGCCGGCTATCTCTATCTTTGCCTTGGACTTTATGGTCTTAGTTATGTTCAGGATACTATCCAGTGTGCCCCTATCACAGTTCTCAATCTCAACAAGAACCTTACCAAACGACTTTTGAGCACTCGTGTGATTAGTCCGACTGTTTTGCCCGTTTGGCTCAGGTACAGAATAGGCAATGCCCTCCATGCCGGCAGTCTCTGACCAATCGTTTTGTTCGCTTGCATAAGCTGTGCCTTCGTATTGATACTTGTAAGGCCCAGCCATTAGGTCCTGTAGAGAAGATTGATCGTCTAGAGATCCTGGGCGGAAAATATGCGACATGCCAACATTGTATGCGTTGCCGATGGCCTCAGCGGATGTCAGCCCTGGGTGAGAAGAAGACGATCCGGGCCCATGCGAAGACTCGGTGGACTGGAAATTCAACCATGGGTTGATGTTATTTTGCTCCTGCTCCTCATTCATCGGTGCATAATGACCCCATGGCAGAGGAGATTCCTCATCAGAGCTTTCTTCACTATCCAAATCAATTTCGCTATGTGATCTTGAGCGAGGAGTGCTTGTTGAGGATGTAGATGCGCCTCTGGTACTAGCTTTGTCCTTTTGACCTTTGCTTTCTCTGGTGATGATGAAATACCTACTCGGTGATAAGAAATTGAATAAAAGACACGTGGATTGAAGAATCGGGCTTACCTATTTTTGAGCTCATTCCTTGACCTGCTAGGATAGCTGGCCTTCTGGATCATTTTCCAAGCCCGTCCATGCTTTGCGACAGACCTTATCAACAGTTTGTCCTTGGAATTGTCAGTTGATACATCCGCCTTGGGCCGGCACAAGCGCCACGAATAGACCTACCTCTTCGATGTTCCATTCTTTATGATCGAGTTTCGGGTCAAGATTGTTTTGCCATCGCTTGGCGCACTCTACAAAGAACACTACTTTAACTGCCTGTCCTTTCTGTAGATTGGATGATGAGCCGGTCTATGAAAAAGACGACAACTTACGGTCGGGGCTTCTGAAACAGACATGGCTGGCAACCAAAGTCCACCTTGATCCAAGTTAGCCTTTTTGTTCTTTCATTTCTTGTGTCCTTTCCTTCTGCCCTGTAGCAGTTGGCGCTGACCAGCGGAGCACTCGTAAATCTCTCACTTTTGTCCGTATAGCTCTATGGCTTCCAAGAGTCGTTTGTCTTCTTCCTTGTCCCAGCCTCCCTTTTTCAGGCTGCCGCAAACGTGGTTTATCCACCGCTTTCGGCAATCTTTGTTGGTGCGCCCAGGGAGTTTAGTGGCAATTTGGTTCCAATCCCTGGCATTTCCTTCAGCCGCTGAATCGAGATCACTTGCGTCAGCATGCTTCGTGGCTCTCCGCCGACTTGATAGATGGCAGACGCCACTTACAGTGCTTTTGGGCTTCTTCGTAGAGAATCTTGTCTTCTTCTCCCGACCAACGCCTTGGCACTCTGCGCGTATCAGCACCCATTCTGTGCGATGATTTGACAATGGTCAGAAGAAGTCTTGGGCAAGTCTTTCTTGGTGTTATGCAACCCTAGAATCAATGACTTGAGGAACGGAGTAGTAGATCTAACAAGACTCTTGCGCGTGTGTCAGGTTACATGATTCCAACCTGTCAAGATATATATAGCTATACAAATGATACTTTGCTTGTTTTCGACCTTCCCCTTATGTCTGGGTGAAAACCGGTAACGGAGCAAGAATTGCAAAGTCATACGGAACTATAGTGGCTGCAAGTGATTTTGATAGAATGTGTCTTCCCTCAGAGAACGTTATGCATGAGCTGAACGCAATCTGCCTAATGCCAAGCCTTAATGATAACTCCAGATGTTTCATCAAGCATTATCTGCAATTGCGTCATTCTTCTGCAAGCATTTCCTTAAAATTTGAAAGATATGAAATTTCAACGTCTTGACCGGTCCAGGACGGGCATGTGGCTGCTTGCTTGCGTGCAAGGGCAGCGCATATGCAGCCAACGCCCGGTGTTGCAGCTTAAGCATAATTTCGGCCCTTGTATGGCCTAATGGTTAAGTGGCTTACCCCACACAGTTGTCACCTCGACAACAAAAGGCCACAATCGCAGACACGACTGCCGAAACACGACACAACCAGACAGGGAGACATGAATGAACAAGGAAGATAATGTCTTGGCACTACGTTGTCTCGGGTCCCGGGTTAGTTGGCATTAGACTATACAAAGTGTCGGCGTGCGCGAAGAGGCAAATTGCCTACGCTCCCAGAAATGCGAGGGTAGGTGCCGAGTCATGCAGAGCCTGCTGCTCTCCATCGGCAGTCGTCTCCCCGAGTCAAACCATGAGAGCTCCAAGAGCTGTGACCACAATCTCGCACATGCGTGACAGCCGCCATTTATGTCATTGGGAGTGGAATGTAACGCGCCTCAACGGGGAGGTCGGAGCCACAGTAACATAGTGTATACAGGGGGGAGGCCGCGTCACTGTTCGTCCAAAAAGCAGCGGAAAGCCTTCCGAATCCTTCCCCCTCAATGGCCGCCGTTTCTGGCAATGGCTCTACAGAAGCCGAGTAAGCGATTCCTTAGATCATGCAGCTTAACCGCCCTAATGCGACCGACCCGTCCCGGGCTGGTCCACGACAGGGCCTCTTTGTCTTGGCATCCCCTTCAAATCCGAAACAGGGCGTCTTATCGCCGCAAACCCTGCTGGACCAACACCTAACCCAAGTAAAGCCTGATTCGAGCATGAGATCATACCAACATCCCGAGTTGCCTGATAAATCCTGAGCAGATCCTCCCTTTAGCCCTTTCCTACCCCACCACTCCTGCTCGTTCTTCCTCATACCACTTATCGGACATTCCGGGCACATGCAAGTCCGATTCCCTAGTAAAGGACGATTCAACATGCAGCAACTGCAGCAAAGCGAGAAGCCCCAGCCCCCAACCCCTCCATCTGCCGATGAGGGCGTGGCCGAGGCACAGCACCAGAAGGAAGAGACACGCGCCCTGACTGGTTGGAAGGTAACAGCCTCCCAAAGGGGTCCTCCCACTTCCCACACCCCTTCTCCATCACCTAGCTCAACCCTGTTTACTTTTTACCTGTCTACCGTTCTCGGACAAGCAGCCGCCGAGCTGAGTCCATTTCGTCCAGTACCCCTTTCCCTGTTCCTTGGCGGTTGTGGCTAACAAGATCATACCTTGGCTGGCTCACAGTGGTTTTTGTTCAATTTCAGCACATTGACGGCTATTTTCTTGTATGCCTTGGACAATACTATTGTCGCCAACATTCAGCCTGTTCGTGCCGTTTTCCCAGGATTCCCCCACCCCCTGCTTATTATTAATGACTTGTCATGCAGATTATGGTAAACGACTTTGACGCGGTCGACGAACTACCATGGCTGTCTGTTGGCTTCATGATTGGCGGTCTCGCCATGGTTATGCCCATCGGCAAGCTATATGCGGCGTATGACGGTAAATGGCTTTTCATCGTATTTGCCGTCAACTTCATGGCTGCGTCCGCTCTTTGCGGAGCAGCACCCAATATGGCATCTGAGATAGTTGGTCGCGTCTGGGCTGGTGCCGGCGGCAACGGAATGTATTATGGTCTCCTTAACCTCGTCACTGTCAACACTAAGGAACGCGAGCGTCCAACATATCTCAGTCTGACGTAAGTGTCCTCTCTTCCCAGCAAGACGAGCACTTTTCTTGTCTAACATTTTGGAAGCGGCATGGTCTGGGGTTTCGGTACAATTCTAGGCCCTGTCGTGGGAGGCGCTTTCTCCCTTGTCTCGTGGCGATGGGCTTTCTATGTCAATCTCTTCTTTGCAATTCCACTTCTGCCTGCATACATTTTCTTGATCCCTTCGAATAAACCGGCGCCTCATCTTTCCATCAAGGAAAAAATCGCCTCGTTTGATTGGATGGGGGCAGTGTTGAGCGCTGCAGCGTTCGTAACCTTCATGATAGCCACCAACTTCGGCGGAGTTATGTATAGTTGGGATAGTGGTGCCATCATTTCGCTATATGTTATCAGCGCCGTCTGTTTCCTGCTGTTCAGCCTCCAGCAAACTTTCTCAGTTTTTACGAACCCGGACAATCGCATGTTCCCCGTTCATCTTCTCGCAAATCGCGAGGTTGTCCTCCTTTTCGTTCTTGCGGCTTGCGGAGGCACTATCTCCTATGTCTCGATCTACTATGTGCCTCTGTACTTCCAATTTACGCGTGGAGATGGTGCCATTGAAACTTCGGAGAGGATCTTGCCATTGGTTATTTTTCTCATTTTCGGCATGCTTTCGAATGGGTACCTCATGTCAAAACTTGGATACTATAAGCCATGGTACATCGCTGGAACTGCTCTCGGACTAATTGGTGGTGTGATGTGGAGTAAGTACCCGTAAGAGACTTGCCGGGAGTATTCTGGGCTAACGCAAATCTTAGGTCGCGTCGAACTTTCGACATCTAACTCAGCTACCTATGGATTCCAAGTCTTGCTGGGATTAGGAGCAGGCTGCTTTGTCCACGCCGGCTTTGCAGTTGTGCAGGCAAACATTGATCCAAAGGATAGCGTCCATGGGGTTACCCTCATGACAATGGGACAATTGAGCGGTTTGGCATTCAGCCTGTCCATGACCGGAGCCGTTTTCATCAACATATCAGCGAGTAATCTAAGGGAAGTCTTTCCTGAATTGGATGAACATACGCTTGTCTCCATTGTCTCTGGGACTAGTGGGGCTTTTCTTGAGAGCGTTAGCGAGTCAGAAAGCACTCGGGCCTTAAATGCTATCCTAGATGCGATGCACAACCCGTTTATACATATCTACGTTGCAGCTGCCGTGGCCTTCATACTCAGTTTGTTTCTCAAGGCAAGTACTCTGGTCATTTGGAAACGTTCTTGCCTTCATCTACTAAGTCTTCATTACAGTGGAGGAAGGTTTATGGCGTTGCTGCCGGCGGCGCTTGAATATATGCGTCTATCATAAAGGCTAAGCCATCAACTACACTCCAAATAGATAATTGGGCTTTGGGCAAAGTCTCAATTCAGGTCACTAATCTGTAGATTGCTGGAAGCCAGTAGGAGAGAGGATATAGGAGTTGAAAGATGGCGGGTGTTTCTAGTGAGCATTTAGGAGAAAGTGAACATCGAGAAAATTGGAGATTATTTCATTTGTTGAGTTTTGGCACGTCGAGAAAGAACGGTCCGTATTGCTTAGAACAATCCGGGTAAAGTTCTAGTTGCAGTACTTGTCTTGAATGGTTGAGATTAGGATATATAGAGCACAAAATTTGCAACGAGGGCATGCATCGTTTTACAATACACACCTCTTCTTCACGATAAACCTGCCACGACCTTTCAGGCCTGCAGTAGCCACCTTGGCTGACATGACAGAAACCTCTATTTGTAAAGGAGGCCCTAATGTTCGTGCACAACACATTTACATATCGTCTCAACTACTACGCATTTGTTCAACGTCGCTTTGAGTTCACCTCTCTCCAAGAAAGCTTGGAAAATTCCCTCTATTGCTGCAAAATCGATCAGCTGAATGCAGTAAGTTAGAGTGAACAAATACCATGGAATAATAACTAGCCCTTCCAGGCGGATGCGGCGGAACACACGACCGGTAATTATCATAATCAACTGGTCATTTTTGAATTGCTGGTATTGACATAAAATAGGGTACCCAATATATTTTTCTCTTGATAAACGCGCTACTTATTCATGAATGTACTCCTATCGCTTTACACGTGGTCATGAATAACCGCAAAATCCTATCAACAGTTAATCACCTGTGTAACACCACCATTCGAGCCCACAACGCAGATGCCGTGGTTTTGGTGGATTTCAACGGCTTTGAGGGAGATTAGTACAAGGCTTGGATACTCTCACATGTGGATGGCGTCTACTATACCAATAGGTGCAGCAACAGCAGAGGCAGTCAGGAAAAGGACCGAAGTAATCATGGTGAGGAATACCATTTCGGCTACTATGGACGGTAGGACTAGGCTGAAGTATGACTGGTTGGATGATAGAGAAAAGTCCTGTTAAAAATGAAAGTTTGGTTTCAAAGGAGGAGGACGAGCTTGAGAATCCCCCAAAATTCGAGTGACGGCAGAGACTTTATAGCCTTTGGCCGGACTCAAATAATGAAGAGCCGAAAGAAGACAGTATCGGATCCTCTCGCAATGACAGTCAGCTCTAGCATCCCATGCCATTGGGATTCCATCATAGAGACAGAGCCAGGAGCCGCATAATATCATTTCAGGCATTCATCGAGACAATACACGGACCGATTAACCCTTGAGAAAGAAGAGCTGTAGGCGTGTCATGGCCTGGCGCTTATGTATTATGATAGAATGCGCATGTCGGTTCGATGATGCCGAAAGCGAAAAGCATACGAAATTATGCAAGGTCTATAAATAGGACATAAGCCGGTTTTAGTGTTTAATTCTAGAGGCCTGTCACATTATGCCAGCCACGGCTTATTATTTATGCGGAGAGTCGGTGATTGCCAGGTATGGCAAATCTTATAATGTGAGCCCATTTCTGGCGTTTATGAATTTGCTGACAAGACGCTTGCCTAACTTGGTTCTAGATAGCCATGATCAAGAATCTTTAGCGGCCTTTAGATGTTGTCCGAGCCACTCCTCGTACGTGGTTGGCTTTCTTCCCAAGAGCCATTCAAGGATATTTGGCGACCCATTCAATCCATACCTCTCATACCAAAGAACTAATCGCTCAGCTACGTCCAGATTACCAGCTTTATAGTCATTGCCGAACTGGGACGTGACGAGTTTCTTGACCGTTTCTAGGTACGGTAGCTTGACAATGGCAATCCGTTTTCCCAAAGCTTCCTCGGTTATCTCAACGAGATCCTTGTAGGCAATAGGGTATGTTGAGCTGAGTGGATATTCGGAATTATAGTGCTTCTCACGCTCTTTTAGCACAGTTAGGGATACCTCTGCCAGGTCCTCGAGGAAAATGTGAGAGTTTGGGATATTGTGATCGTACGGAAGGCTAAGTACCGGCTCGTTATCTTGAACCCACTTTCCAATGGGGAACAAGTTTTCAGCTAAGAAGTTGCAGGGCTGAAGAACTGTGTAGTTTAGAGGGCTCTCAAAGAGGTATTCTTCAATGTACCGCTTGTTGTCGTGGTTTAGAGGCTTGCGCAGCTGTGGCTTCAGAACGGATGAGAAGCTGGAAAGATGTCAGCTAGGATGACACAAATAAAAATTGGCAACGTACACAAAGTGTCTGAAGTTCCCTTCTCTTTGTTCAGTGACAGCAGCATCGATGGCATAGTACCCATTCTGCACCTCCTGGTGGTGCATACTAGGGCCAACATAGTAAACTGCCGCAACGCCTCGAAAGACATCTCGAACAGCTTTGGGGTCACTCTGGTCCGCACGTACGACGTCGGCGTTTGGAAATTGAGCCCGGAGCGCCTCTTGAGAGGCCACGCTGTTAACGACGAGACGCAAATTCGTGAAACCTTTTGCTAGAAGCGGTACAAGGGGACGAGTTTGTTTTCCCGCAGCCGCAAAGACCAAAATGAGGTCTTGGTTCGAAGCCGGCATGATTGATTGTCAGTCGGTAGTTTGAATTCAAGGTCTTTGCATCTGCAGTAACAGACTTTCGAGGAAAGAAGGCAAGTATTTATAACGCAGTCAGATAGTATGATTTCAACTACAATTTGTAAACGAACGTCTGCTGGTTTATTAGTTCTAATCGTGCTTTTAGCTGTTAATGGTGCAATCCATCAATCCAATCTATCGATGGCCAAGCTAGTGATGAGATGATTGGTAGACCCATAGCCGTGTTACAAGACACATTAATAAGCAAGCGAAAAGCACATTTAGTTCCATGTAGCACTCGAGAAGAGTCTTTACAAGACAATTGGTAGCTGAGACCTCATCAATGCCACTTGCATTGTGTAGACGTGAACAATGGCCTGGTAAGACGGGAGATACAGTCAATTGTGTCCAACGTTCTCAAGCGATTGCGTTCTACTTCAACGGTTCTTAGAATTCGTGGAATGTCCGCTGGTTGGCCGTCTAATTTACGGCGCAAGGTTCCTTCATCAGTCGGCGATCCGGCGACCGCGTATTTGTCTTATCCGGCGTATCAGGCGTATCGACCTACATTAGCGCCAAGGTCCCGCATTAGCGCCAAGGTCCCGCATTAGCGCCAAGGTCCCGCATTAGCGCCAAGGTCCCGCATTAGTGTTGAAAATTGGGCTTAGATGAAGTCACGCAATTGTGTCGGGCGTGCAGCTTCCATTTGATAAAGGGTTTGAACCACGTCAATGTAGAAGCGATTACTATCCAATCGCAAAATTAAGCTTTATTTAAAAGGCGAGGACTGCATACCAGATCGCCAACGATCTCCGCCTATAATCCTGGATTTCGTCTAAAAGGGCTTGATAACCACATGAGATCTTGTTTGCTCACGATTCGAGTTGGCCTGGCAATACGGAAAACCCTCGTTCAAGCCTTGGTAAGATAATTACTAGAAGATATATTCGAAAGTGGAAAAACTCGCCGGAGACCCACTTATTATATATTGTCAACGTTCAAGAATCTCTGGACATCTCAATCCTCCAGATTACCTAATAGTAAAGGAAAGTAGGGGTCAGTGAATGAGCGTTGTATTCAAGCCTACCTAGTTATAGTTCAGTCCTTCATGTAGTTTCTCAGGTCGCTGTAGCATCATGCAACATCTAGTGACGGCGTAACATATAGCGGCGAAGAGACTTTGTCGCCACATTTGATAAACAAGTACCACCAACAGAGCGTCTGAAAGAAATGTTGAGACGTAATAGAATCAAATCTCCGTGCCGCAAGGATTTCTAAGGAGTGTTTGACTAAACATCTGCCTTTGAAGCTTTCCAAGGAGTAGATTGATTCAGCTTATATCTAATTATCGTACCACAGACAAACCGCCATTATATCATTGGTTTTCTCTTGTTTTCGGCATACCACTGTCCACTATATTCAGATTAAAGCAATAAAAACATCCTCCATCTTATTGGCCTTGACTACGATCTCCAAGCACAGCCCCGGAGAAGTGGAGCTCGACATCGGCAACTCACCGAGTCAGAACTGCTTAATAAGTACACTCATTTCGAGAAAGGAGTCCACGCTTGGAGATCACAGGAGAACCCGCTGGACTTCTCCCCATAATTACTTTCGTGGCCTCCCCTGTACCCGAAGACTTGGTTTGAGTCCCCGTTTCATCACCAACCCAGCATGCCACACGAAGATCCCATCAACAGATCTTTGTCCATGAAACGTGCTCGAGATCGACGTGCTCAAAAAAATCTCCGCGACAAGCGAAGCGCCCATATTCAGTCCCTTCAGGATCAAATCAAACAACTAGAAGACGAACTTCGGGATGCTCGGCAAGTTTGTCAGGAGCTTCGAGTCGAGAATGAGATGCTACAGGAGTATCGGCAATATTCCCACTCTGTCTTCGCTTTGAATACACCTCCAAAATTATCGTCCCCAACGCCTCGTTTATCTAAACCAGAATCCTTGTCGGACTCCTGTTCGACCAGAATCTCCTTGCGATACGACTTAAAACGTATGCACAACGAAGCGGATATCCTCACAATGGGTTCGCCTCCAAATTGGAGGACAAGACCAGATCTTGCACGTGCTTGTCCGGACTTGCCGCAACCAATTGAGCTCCTCTACGGCTCCAAAACCAACTTCCTAGCTGATACTATGCATCGAAACTTTCGATCCTGGCCATGCCGAGATCCGGAGCGGCTAGCTGCAACCTACTTGACGTACACTCTCGTCAAATTTATCCTGTCTCCAACTGAGGAGCGATATCAAGGTCTGTGTGATTTCCAAAAACCTGTACCGGAACAACAAGACAATGTGCATTACTTCTTCATCGACTTCATCATGTGGCCCATCTTGCGGGCCAATTTGATTCGGCTTCAGAACAAGTACGATATAGTAGAGGTGGTAGGCCTGTTGGTTTGCTGCATGAAGCTCAAGTGGCCGTGGAATGAAGCTATTTTCGAGCCTGATGACGACGGAAGAGTGCGGATGAAGTCGATATTTTTGGACACTTTCTCCAGCTTGGACAACTGGTCACTGACTAGAGAATTTTGGGATCGTTATCCAATGCTCGTCGAGGGTCTGGACGAAAAGACTGCTCTATGGGACTTTTCGTTCGCTTGGTGATGGCAAGTTTGGAAGCAATGAATGCCATTGATTGAGCCGTGAACTTGTTGGAGTTGCTTCCTATTGTAGGCCACACTTTCCATAATCAGTACGAACCCTACATTAAGAATTACTATGCGGCCAGACTTTAACTTTTTAGTGTGTTGGACATACCGCTTTAATTGGTAAAGATGTCTCTACAACTGTAAACAAAGGCGACAGAGAGTATGGGGATCTCCCTCCACATCACACTCAACAAATGTAGAGCTATTGGAACTTGCATATTTATTTCACCATACTGTATCGGCCTTATCTCGGTTTGTTGAACTGTGATTCAATTACAATGTCGTGCAGCGATCTGATAATCTTGATATGAGCCCTACCATATATAATCACGCGACTTGTATCTTCGATTGCCTCATCTTTCCTTTTCAAGGTCCATGCGAATGAAATCTCTCGTCCAGATGTCTGGTCAGAGCTCTACATATCTGGAAAATAATTTGGCACTAAAGTCGCTTATTGTTCTTAGACTACCTTAACAAGTCTACACTGGTGTCATGCTATGCATCCTTTCCAAATTAACGATACGAAGGTGTATAAAACTAAAGGGGATGTTATCTATGGTGCAGTTCTCACATCTCCATGGCTTCGACTATATCGGAAGTCTTGATAGGACGCTCGGAGCTCGGCTGATTCAAGTTTTCATCGTCGGTCATCTGGAGTTGCATTCCCAATGATGACCTGGCTCTCATCTGCTTTCGGCCTACAATCAACCAGTGTATACCGTTGCAAACACCTACAATAACATCAAGAATGTTGATGGCGTCAACGATTGCTTTCCACCCCAAGAAACCGCCTTGAGAACGCAAGTGTGAATTCATCGCTGTATCATCGTCGTATGTGTCGGCACTTCTACATATGCCAGTTGTTTCGGCATACGCATTGGTGGATAGTGATCTGTGATGATGTTGACTAAATTCTTCAGGATATGTCGTCTGTTCGTGTCGGAGAGACAGAGACTGGAGCCTTGGCTCTGTCGACTTTTTCGGTTCATTATTTTGCTGATACGGGGTAACAGGATACGCCCAGATGTGCAATACTGCGACGAGCATCATTTCAAAGCACAGAAGGGTGCTGGGAATCCCAACTGCCAAAGACGGATAGGAGATTAAATCGTTGGGCTGAAGAGCTCCGCCCTCAGTCGTGAGCTGACTGAAAATAAACTGCGGACATATGTGTGTTAGTGTCATACCTTCATTGCTGGGGATACTTGGAAATAAGAAGACAAACATTCTGAAGGTAAAACACAGCGACAACGAGCTTGATCGCGATGAACTTGAAGAGTGGACGGTGCTGGGCGATGCCTTCCTTCGTCTGCTTGTAAAATTGTAAAAGCATCATCATTGCGCTGACAAGGGAAACAATCTCGATAGCAAATATCTAGATGGGGTGTAAGAACTTGTAACACTCATGTCTTTGGGGGCTTCTTACGTATGTTCTCGAATGCTGCGTGCTGCGAGTATCCGCGCAGTAGACATCAGCAGCTTCCGTAATGCATTTTGCAAGTGCACCTAAGAATTTGACAATGCAGAATTGGAATACCGCAACCCATATCATCTGTAGCGCTGCATATTAGATCGTACATCTAACAGCAAAGAGCTGGTTGAGTCATACATTGAACCATCTCACGCCATCTGTGGAAAGGGGTGGCCTTTTCCCACACTTAGCGAGGTATCGAACCATCCTAATAGGAGGAATCCATTGGCATGGATTTAAGTGACTGAAAACCTGAAGTAACGAGTCGAGGTCTGGTCGGATATACTGACAAAGCAACATGAAGAAGGCGACAATGACTAATGACTCGTAGAATTCGTAGCCGGCCGCAATATAAACGTGTTTTTCGTAAAATTCGACGTTACAAACACATGATATCGTGTATACTGGTACCATGAACAAGATTCGTATGATTCTGCACATTGGGGATTAGTTCGCTACATCACACAACGCATTGTAGGAGGAAAGCAAAAGCCTTACAAGCGTTGATGCTGAGGATTGGTATAGTGTCGACAGTGCTGGGCGATTTGGAACAGGGACAGCGTGCATGCTATGATCGTACAAGCTGCTGAGATGATTAACAACAGCTCGTGCGCCGTAGTCTCTCCAGTCAGTGGTTTTTCATTGACTGATTGTGGATGTTAGCCTGGTTTGTGGGTTCGCAATGCATATGCGCGTACTTTGAGTGTGCAAAGGATGAGATTTGCACTTTGCCATCTTTCACATGCGTGGCTAAGTATGTGGACAACAGCAGAAAAAAAGCGGCCTCCAGGTGATGCTGCTTTATGACACGGTAGCCCTTGAATTCTTGCTGAGGATAGAAGACGGAGTTGACGGTATCCTCGCGGCGTTCCCTTGCATCTTTAAGGCAAGCTCTTGTTCGTCTTCCTGTTTCCTTCGGTGCTAAATGACCCCTGTTTCGGCAGCCCTCATCTACCGACGCGACGGCCCGCCGAATGCCAAGACCTAATGGGCTCTGCTGCGCTCGGAGTTACAACGTCCCCTTGGTGGAGATCTTGAGAAATGACGTGTTGTGTTAAACGCACTTCCCAAACTCCGTTCTGCCCACTTGACAATAATATTTTCTGTTTTTCTTACTCGAAAGCGCGAGTATCCGAGGCATGGTGACCAACCAGGCGTCCTCTTTTCGAGGAACAATGTGCACTGCCCCAGATCCACAACACAATAATCGGCGCTGTTTCAGTGTTGGGGAATTCTTGATTGGCGATGACCTTGCCAATTTGGGCTAGAGCGCTGATTCATTGCTCCAGGGTCGTGTCTGCTTGATATTGACGAGTGAACTGGATTACGGCACTCGCGCCGTTCATTTCGACAAACGCCTTGGCAAGGAGGCAGTGCAACGACTGGGGCGGAGTTGACGACACACGGGTTCCATTGTCCGTAGAAATAAGCGGAGTTTGAGCTAATTCCGAATCCCGACTCAAGACAACCAACTCTATACTTGGATGTTCTTCGAAATGTTTAAAAGACTTTTGATCCTCAAGTTGTTTATGCAATAGAACAAGCAGACCGATGTATTCTCCAAAACCTCAAACAAGCCTTATTACAATCTCAGCAAACTCCGAAACCATGAACGTCACCACCGACAGCCCGTTGTTGGCTGCACTCAAGGGCCAAGCTCAAAATTACTCCTTTTACCCATTGAAACCCTCGTACTCATTCATACTCCTTGCGATCCTAGTGGCAACCATTTCTGTCTTGAATTCAAAAGAAAGAAACAAACTTCCCGTTATTAACGGGCCGGCATGGTGGCAGCCTACATTTGTCAAGAAGCTCGATTGGATCAAATCAGGCCTAGATATTCTGGCCGAAGGGAGATCTAAATCGAACGGAAACGCGTTTCGTGTCATCAGTGAGCTCGGCGACATCATTGTTCTTCCCAATCGTTTCGCAAATGAGATTCGTAACGAGACGAATCTGAGCTTCCGTCGCGCAGTGGTCAATGTATGGTCCTTTTTATCCAAAATGGCCTTCATCTTTGCTCGGATACAGAAGCTAACAAACGGGTCAGGACTTTCAAGCACATCTTCCAGGAATGGCAGCTATTTTGACGCTTGAGCACAAGACGCAGCTCTTGCAGAGGATTGTGCGTAAGCAGTTAACCAAACACCTGAGTGAGCCAGCCTACGATCATATGACTATTGGTACAGACGTAATACTTATCTAAATAGATACGGTCACTGCGCCTTTATCAGCTGAATGCACGTATGCTGCAAGCATCGCCTTTGGCGAATCAAAAGGTTTGTTCAAAGCTCAATTATCAATGAAAACAATTAATAAATTTCGTGTGGTCCAGAATGGAAAGTCATGGAGATTAAAGAACCTTTACTGGACTTGATAGCCAGGATTTCATCCCGCGTCTTCCTAGGCGAGGAACTCTGTCGCAATCCTAAGTGGTTGGCCATCACAAAAGATTACACCATTACCGCCTTCAAAACTGCATTCAAACTCACCATGTTTCCTAGCTTTATTCGCCCTCTTGTGGCCCTTTTTGATCCAGACTATAGACGCAGTTGCGCCAGTCTCAAAGAATCCCGGAAACTAATACAGGATGTCATCGCACAGCGTCAACGACGAGAAGTGCAAGCTCAAGAGAATGGGGAGCCGATCCCAGTTTTTGATGACGCAATTGCCTGGGCTGAGGCAGAGAGCCAAGGAGAGTCGTATAGCCCTGCCGATTTTCAGCTTATCTTGTCCGTTGCTGCGATACACACAACAACAGACCTTCTTCAGACAACACTGCTCTTGCTATCAGAGAACCCGCACCTTATTCAACCATTGAGAGAAGAGATTTTGGAGGTGTTACGTGTGCAAGGATGGAAGAAGAGTGCGCTATTCAATATGAAGCTTCTTGATAGTGCTGTAAAGGAAGCACAGCGCATGAAGCCAAACTCAATCAGTACGTACGATTTGTTTTGATATATGGCTCCTATAAGACTGAAAATTTGCACAGTACCAATGCGGCGCTTCGCTATGAAGGATGTTCAACTGTCCGATGGTCTCGTTATCCGGAAAGGTCAACGAACTGTCGTTGATGCTTACCCCATGTGGAGTTCGGAAACGTACAAGAATCCTGAAACATATGACATTTACCGTTTTCGAAAGATGCGCGAGAATCCCGGCAGCGAGGCTAAAGCACAGCTGGTCAGTACGCATCCCGATCACCTTACCTTTGGCCACGGATATTTCGCGTGCCCCGGACGATTCTTCGCAAGCAACGAGATCAAGATCGCGCTCTGCCACTTGCTCATTAAATACGACTGGAAGATGGCGCCGGGTCACACCTCAAAGCCCATCGTGTTTGGAGCCAACTTGTCCATTGACCCGGCTGTCAAAGTTATGTACAGACGTCGAGAGGAGGAAATTGATTTAGATTCTCTAGAGGTTTAAGCATTATTATCCTATCGTGTCTGAAGCAAGCTTTACCAGACATCAACGGGAGGCTTGAGATGCCACAGACCTTCACGCCGCGTTTCGCCGTGTCTTGCCTAATGCGGACTATCGTCAATTTAGGTCATCACATGGGTCACTTTGTGCTTCGAGCGCACAACGACAACGCACCTAGTTTTCTTGTGTCCTCTCCTTCTTTAATATGTATCATACTCTCTCAGCCATGTTAGAAGAGTCATCAAGCATACTTTGATTGCTGTGGAGGTATGTCATTGGTGTACATTGCCCCGAAATTCAAGTTATCCATTAGAACAACGCTACGTCGTGGCTTGCACTGCGCCTCCACTCATGCCTTTTCTCTATGAGCTAGCAGTTCTCACTCTGCATTGATCTAGGCCGCCGTAGATTGCGCCGTTGTGAGCTCAGTCGTCAACGACATCGTTACCGGACGGCTCCTGGGCCAGCCGCTTGTTCTCCACTCCATATGACCAGCACCTTATGACCCTCTCACGATGACCAGAAGCATGGGCCGTCGAGCTCCTGATGGGTGCCTGAACTGTCGTCGAAAGGAGCGATCCTGTGGCAGGCAACGGCCGCAATGTCGTGCGTGTTCTAACGTGAGGGCTCCATGCATTTTCCCTGCCGTTTGGTCTACATCGCGGCCGAAAAGATTCGCAGCCACACGATCTTCAAACATTTATCTTGTCCCAATCCGTACGAGGCATAGAGGGATTTGTTTTGCGAATCTGACTTGGAGCGAATTGAAACTCATATTGCGAATGGCACAGGAGGATGAGGATCTGTGGGCTAATGGCTCAAAAGACGAGTAAGTTTTGGTTCCAGAGCAGAGATGGTGGCTAAGAGAAGACGAATCTACTGGTCTCCTGGCCTTGCAGCCACTATGGCTGAGGCATTTGAGTCAAGAGACAGCATTTGGCATTGGCAACGTACATTTACTGAGGCAATACTGTAGGTCTGATCCACATCCGAAGTTAAGAACCAGATTTTCTGACTCAAAGTGCTTCCAGATGAGGAGATTCTCAGTACTAGCTGGGTTTTCGACTAGGAAGGCTGGAACATGTTTCGTGTGGCAATCATGCTTCGAATTCTGTGCAAAGCCGGCACATGACTCTTCTCTGCGTTGGCCCTGAGCGCTGCAGAATGCGAGCGAATATACCCGCAAAATGCCCAAGGCTTTGGTCATCTTTCGACACACCACAAACCCAAGGTCCTCAGCGAGTTACAACACTCCTTTTCACGTGCAGAGTATGCCGAGGACAATTTTCTCACTTGTGGTCTACTTTTCTCGCTAGAAATCATAACAGGACACTCAATGTGGCTAAAGCACCGCCAAGGAGCGTGTGCGCTGCTCAATAATATCTCAGCACATATTCGCTCGGAAAATTGGGAGCGCCATCATCAGTGCTGGTGTCGGATCGTGTGTCGACGCACCTGCATCTCGGGGAGTTTAGGGTGCCAACGATGGCACCCTGTCCTTTACGGTGGGGCACGCTGAGCCACCTAGACAGATACCATATCAAAGAAAATTGTGAAAGCACTGTCGCTGCTGGGCGATATGAGGATAACTAAATTCTGTGGTGGACTAGGCATGGATCAGGTTGCTAAGATTGCGCACAATCATGTTACGCTCTGTAACAACGTGGCAGCAACTGAAGCCATGACCCTTGGCTTGAAGTACGGTATAGACAAGCGAGCTCTCTGAAAAGTCATGACAAAGGGCACTGCCGACTCCTGGAAAATGGGTCTTGAGCAGCCAGTATCAGGTCTCGTGCCCGAGTCTCCCTCCTACAACGGTTACAAAAGGGTTTTTGGACCAGAGCTGAGTGTCAAAGACCTTCAAATCGCTATTCACTCAGGCCACAGTATAGCAAGTTCCCCCTCGGCTGCCCAGAGTGCACAACCACTCTTCAAGAAACTCTGTTTCTGCTCAAGGCTTGATAGCTTCTGACTCAGTTGACATTACCTAGATCATACAGCCATCTGGCTGCATGTGTACGATATTGTTCATGAGTTTGTACAGTCAGCAGCGCAAAACAAGAAACAACAGCTTTGATTGAACAATATGATAATTATGGAATATGCAAGGGGAAAGTATTGATTATTGTTTCCTGTCATGGTACACCTTAAACCTAAAGCAATCGACCAACTACACAAACTCTCTCGAAACCACCCAGATGCGGCCCTACATAATAACTTTGAAAGTCAACGTGACGGGCTTTCTTCAACTTCGGTCTCTTACGATCGGACTCGATCCATCTTCATCTCGACGAACTGGTCATGAGGGACAAGCCGCTGACTTGCTTCCAAAGGATTTCGCCTAAGCATGAGGCTTCCTTGCGACCAAGATGTAGCGGGGCTCAAGTGAGGGAAGGCACGCGACAGGCAAAGCCTTCAAGACAGCGTCAAAGCCGGGAAGCGAACGATGACCGAACCAACTTCGGCAGGTTGAACCCTGAAAGAAGCAGTTGAATATCAAGACCAGTAACGAAGGCGACATTTACCCGTCGACTAGCTCATGCTTGCCTCAGGTGGCCAAATCTCTGACCCAATTCTCAGGTCTCTTCAAATGCCCGACCTCATGTCAACCCCGGCGGTCTTTTGCCACACCTGCACTAGCTTGGGCTTGGGCATTTCTCTGATATTTGTAGACAGTCCAGTCGAAAACGTAGTCGTATTGGAAACCCTCCCGCACAAAAAGATCGCGGAACAGCTTGCGTAGGTAATTATAATCGGGTTTATCATCGAACCGCAGGGAGCGAGCATAGTTAAGATAGAGGGCAAATTCATCTGGAAGACCGCGGCAGAGCACCTCGGTTGGGGTGGTCATCTTCTTTTCCATGATGCGATCGTATTTTTGTTTCTTTGTGGCCGCTTTGAGGCCTTGCCAGGGAAGGGAGCCACGACTGAAGTACAGCATCATGTATCCTAAAGATTCCATATCATCACGGCGAGCCTGTTCTATGCACAAGGGGTTAGTGGTTGCTCAAGATGACAGAGTTGATTGAGAACTAACCGACGCCGAGATGCGTGTTGATGGAAGCATAACGGGCAGTCCCAGTAAGGTTCTTGTTTTCCCGATACGGGATATGGAAGTGCGTCTTTGGGTCTCGGTATTTCTTAGCCAGGCCAAAGTCAATAGCGTTGACCTGATTCCCTCGCTTTCCAATTCCCATCAGGAAGTTATCAGGCTTAAGATCGCGATGAATAAATGATTTGGCATGAATGTACTCGATCCGCGATAGGAGTTGATCAGCAAGTAAGAGTACAGTCTTCAAGGAGAATTTCCTGTTGCAAAAATTGAACAGATCCTCCAAGCTAGGGCCCAGCAGATCGTAGACCATAGCATTGTAGTCATGTTCGACACCGTAGTAGCGTACGAAAGGGATGCCAACGCCACCGGCAAGGGATTTGTAAACTCTGGCCTCGTATTCGAGCTGTGGGTGCTTAGCCTTGGTGCTCTCAAGTTTGATGGCTATTTCTTCGCCCGAGATGATATTCGTGCCAAGATAGACATCACCGAACGAGCCTGATCCAATCTTGCGGCCAATGCGGTATTTGTTACCCACGCGAAGATCCTAGAATCCAGTCATGTCAGTTGCAGGTCGCAGCAGAGTTAATGCGTACGCGACAAATAAGTACTGCGTCGCTGGAGGATTGGCGGCAAGAAGCTCCGAATTGCTTATTCGGGCGGGAGCCAGCAGTGCACTTCAAAGACAACTAACCATATCAGCAAATGAGTCCCTCAACGACGGATAGCCACGGCCTAGTAGAGAATGCGCTGGGATATGATCGATGGTTTAAACTGTGGGTCTCCCGTCTCCTGTTGCCTTGAAGTCCCAAAGGTGAGCAGGATTCAGCGGTGAGCCTGCGATGGCTCCAATCCGGAATTCGCAGATTGAAGGTGCACGTGATGAGCAAAAATTAACCAAGGCAGCAATCTGGCGCTGGTCACGGACATGGGTTGATCAGAAACTGCATGTCCCTTCAGTTGGGTTAGATGTGATGATGAGGTATGAAGTAGGATTTTAGGTGTGCCCCTATATCGAAATAATTAGGGAAGCAGAAATACCGTGCCTACCGCGTTGAAACTCGGAAATGTGGTTCAGTCATTTCGGATACCAAAACGGCCAATCGGAGGTCGGTTAGCGTCAACCAGTCATTTACAGGGCGCGACCCCTGACTTGACTTGTGCCAGGTAAGTTAGACGTGTCCATGGTCCAGAGCTGCCTGAGGTTGCCTAGCGCCTTACCGTCCGTCGAACGGAATCCCGTTGGTCGAGGGCGGGCTTTTGGTTCGCTCCGCGCATTATTGCTCAATTCCGCGATAGCTTGCTCCACAATGAAATTGGAAAGGCGCCGAAAGGCGCTATAGACCTGGAAGCAGCGAATAGTCGCAGCAGTCTATCAAGTATTATCGAAATGTGATACAAATGGCATATCTTTTCGAGTGCGGCAAGGCCTCATTTCTGTGGCGAGCAACGATTATATCCAAGAGAAACCTTCCGATACATGCGGCTAGACTGACTGTTCATCGCAATGTAATTGGGCGTAGGAGCACAACCCTAATCCGCATGAATCGGCTTTGGCGATGTGTCGTCTCTCGCGTACGCCAATCAATGGATACCAATTGGCAAATCCTTTGCAAAACCGCATTCCCCCGTCTACCCTCTCCGTGGGGTATAGTATATGTGAGAAGACCTCCATTCGTTCAGACTGGCGACAATGAAGGTGGTTCCACCGTAGAGATCCACCGTGGCATCCATTCGCATCGAATCGAAGCGGCTCGAAGAAAAGGGTGAAAGAACAAAGGAAATAACCCAAGCTAGGGGCCGGTTTCAAAGCGGGCATCTTAGCATCTATCTTTTGTGCTGGTTGGACACTGTACGTCGCATAAAACGCTGCCGGTTGCCGAAACACAATCGGTCAATCCTTGCAAACCAAGCATGTGCAGAAAAACGTCATCTGGCGCTGGGCTGCACGGGCCCAAATTGTCAGGTGGTGCTTGATAAATCATGCTTATTATGAGCGGCTCATATGGCTATCCATGCTGATTGACGACGGAAAGTGAGCGCAGAGGAGAAAACGTGAACGGGTCGTGCGAGAGGTTTGGTTGTTCCATGGAGACGCGGGCTCGCCGTGGGAATTGCCAACAAATACAGCCAATTCCGCCACTTGTATCACCATACTGTAGACTATGCATTTAATGCAGTCGCCCCCGCACTAGCCATGCACAGACTTGCTTATTGCCATGGATATTACCAAGTGCCGGTACTGTATGAGTTACGGTTATTGTTAAATGACGCCTGAACCTCTTCACTGCTCCTCTATGCGTACGGGAAGGTCCCTGCACAAGGCTTTCAACGATCTAGAATCCGCGACAATGAAAATGCAAGCCAGTGTCTCCAGCTGCCCATCGCGCGTCTGAACTGTGTGTCCAGGACCGAGCGTTGATGGCGTCGAGCAATGGCTGGCGCACATCCGAACTGCAAACCACAAGTGCCTCTGGGCTATTCACTACGTCTGCATTGCAATCTGAGTACAGTACATTTGCTCACCGCTTCGTTGAGCATGACCGTGCATCACACGGTTAACACTGTTGCCGTTAAGGCTGGAAGCTTCGGATATGAGCATGCTGCCAATTGCCATTCATCCCGCCCGCAACGGCGAGCCGCGCCCACGGCTGGAGGTTGGTAGTCGACACGGCTTCCGTATAAAAGCAGGATATAAACCTTTTAATCATTGAATACCGATAGGTACAGTATCATAATGGATTTTTTTTTCTCAAAAAAAAAAAAAAATCCTTTGAAAAACTTCGAAAGAATGTCCTAAGAATGATATTTATTTGATATTTATAATTTCTTTTTTCTGTTTTGCTCCTTTGATCATGATGCAGCATTGAACAAAACTTGTACCGATGCACTGTACGACAGTGAAGAGTTCCGTGGGCACGTCCCATACCCTGCCCTGGCACCCTCCGCCACAATATCAAGGGAGCTCCAGGGAGAAAGTAATACTGTATGTTTTATTTGTATCACCAGAAAACAAGCTGCCAACCCGTGTTTTGTTATTCTGAATGGACGAGCATCTTTTCTCTCGCGGCTTGACCCTTGAGCGAGTGAGTAGCCTCTCTGCCTCACCTGAAATCTGTCTTGGGAACCTTGGTGATAACGGCAGACTTCAGCCGCCTTGAACCCAAAGCTCCACTCTGTGCCAGGCAGGCAAGACAGATTGATATGCCACTCAAAACCAAAAGTCGCGTGGACTTTCTCCGACTGCAAAGACGACAAAGACGACAAAAGCTCAACAGCCATGTAGGTCCTCCGCCCCCTTTTTTCGATCCACTCAAAGCCAGCCGCGTTTTTCGAGGACAAAGGAATGCAAAGCCCAATTGCGTGGCACCTCTGCTGGGGCCTGGTGGCGACCCGATACCTCCAGCACTGATTCGTCGCTGCGTCCATTGCTAACCCATGCCTACAGATAGAAAATGGCTCGCTTTCCTCTGCGGCTCGGCCGAAATCAAACTCAAGCGTTCAACCATTGACCAACAACAATCTTCTCGCTTCTTCCGACCCAACGTACGCAGATCCTACTTCAACAGAGACAAGCCTCTACCCCACCGCGACAGACATGTCTTCAAGCGCAGCAAACTCTGCCCCTTCTACGACCAACCCAGCGGAGCCGGATCCACTCTCGTATTACTACGGTTTGCCTTCTCGACCAAAACTGGTGGCTACCACCTCGCCGTGGATCCCGCGCGATCCAGGACGTTGGGGTGTCGGTATTTGGCCTGTCACTAAATGCCTTCGGCCAGTTCTCCAGCACGACATCATCGAGCAATGGGACCGCCCGGGAAGTAAGCTTCGGAAACAAATCATTGAGTTTGTCGATTCTCATAGCTTACAATGGAGAGCCATCGATATCCTCCGAATTGGATACGTCGATGGGCCTGCAACCGTCACCATGTTTATTTCTGTCCATCCGGCTTCTACTAGCCCAGACGTGGGGAAAACACTGGTAGAGGAGTGCAAGAGTATTCTTCACACTTACGGCATCCATGATGTTGAGTGTGACATGAAAGAATCAGTCGTCACCACTCTGAATAATGGCCTTGCTCCCGCCAGTGGCGACTTTCCTGAGACTGAGGCCTGCTACCAAGCTCACCTGCATCGCACCGGCTGCATCGGGACGACCATCAGTGCCGCCTCCAGAACTGCTGCAATGCAAACAAACAACGCGCAGATCTGCTCAGGAACAAAGGGTCTCTATTTGCGCTTGTTGTAGGACGGAAAAGCTCCTACTGTTCTGGCATTGACATGCCGACATGTTGTATTCCACCCGGATTACGATGGAGGACGTCGGTACCAGCATTCACAGGGTTCTCCAATTCGGTACATCGTGCAACCATCGGAAAAGACCCACAAACTGTTGGAAGAGTCCGTGAGTAGAGAACTTCGGGCATGGGAAAGACAGAAGCAAATTTTGCAACGTCGACTGCTCGGACAATTCAGGGATACCGACCGGGACGAGGAAAACAGGCAAAGCATAGTGGGCTCTGAAAAGTCCGCAAGATCTGCTCAAGATGTATTGAGGCTTTTAAGAGCTGTGGATGACCCTCTAAAACGCATCATCGGCCATGTGCAGTTCTGCGCACCATACAGCACGCTTCGAACTGAAGCCGATCGACGTCATGGTTGGGGTCAATGGTTAAGGGACTGGGCATTCATTGAGCTTGACCAAACCAAGCACAAGTCAGAATTGTCTGGCGTCAAAAACACAATTCGACCCAGAGAACTTCCTCGGCTTTTGGATGACGTTGGAAAAGTTTTTGCGGGAGAACCTGATGTTCAGCTTCACATTGTTGACATGGTTCAAAGACTTGCGTCCAGTGGCCCCATTAGGCTACAAGGAGTCCTACACGAATCAAGTCTTCGGAACACTCGAAGTGTAGACGAGTCCGGCGAGCCAGTACTAACATCAGGTGATGACGAGTTCCTCATGGTCGGAAAGTTTGGGATGAAATCTGGTCTCACATTCGGTTTTAGCAATGGGGTCAAGTCTGTGATAAGGCGCCGCCCGGGTGGCAATGAAGTCGACAGCGAAGAGTGGTACATTGTCGGATGGAAAAGTCATGCATTTTCTGACAATGGCGATTCTGGAAGTGCCGTGTGGGACATGACGGGTCGGGTTGCTGGCTTGATCACCTCAGGTCTTGGCAATGGCCTAACCCCTGATGTGACATACGCCACGACCATGTCTCGGCTTCTGGAGGATTTTGAGGCGGAAGGTTTTACTATCGAGGTTGTTTAATTCGTTGGACTGTGCAAGTTAGCTTTCCTTGGTGTTTAAGTCTCAGTAATGACACTGTAGTGCAACCCTAGCATCTCTTGGAGGCTCGGCCTTGGCTCCTTGCCCTACCAGATTTGATGCTCACAAAATCTCAGCTGACAGGATCATAATCGTCACTCTTGACTAAGGAGTCATCAACTGGGTTGGCTGCGAACCACGACCCGTGCAAACCTCTACTGGACGCTCATCTTGCGCTGACATAGCCTCTGGGGCCGACTATTCACGCCATCGCCAATGCTGGAACATTCCGCCTGTCGAAGAAACATAACCAATTGATTAGTTCATGAAATTTCCACTACATGTGATGTTAGTGACTCTCGCGGCCTCTGGGATTGCCATGAATGGCGACTTGTCTGTCATGCTGACATTCCGTTCCCCCAGAGCTTCAGGTGCTCTTTAGCCTAGCTCACATACGCATATATACCCCTTGATATCGATCCACGCCTAAATTTCCGTATCACGGTATCACGCGCATTGACAGACGCCTGCTGCTCAAGCCCATCAAGGAGGCTGCATGGCTGGCCTCGTGGCCTAAGGTTAGCTATCACGATGTGTGAACTCTCCCATTGAGGGATTAAAGGGGGATCAGGGGATCTTGGCATCGAACCGTCCGTCGGATTTCGACGTGTATGTGCGTGGTGTGACTTCTCATGACGGAGGTAAGCATTGGGCGAAATTACGTGTTAAATTTGGGTGATGGAGAACCTGCGACCCCAGTTGTTACTCGGTACCAATGGTATGGCCGAAGCAGATGGCTATCGTGATCCCTTGTCTCACTTTTATTCGTTCATTGTCGTTGTTCTGTTCATGAGAATTGGCAGTGATAGAATAGAGAGCCGAAACCGAATGTTAACATTGCGATCTAGACACAGACCTGGCAATCGATCATATGATTGCAAAGCTATAAATGTTACGCGAGACCACAATCAAGCAGATTATACAAAGCATTGCATTCATGCTAGGGGCACAAAACGAATGCTTGCCGTACACATTATTGTCAATTATGCTGGAGACTATAAGATATTCCCGGGGCACATGGGCGATGTATCATGAACAGAATTGAGACCGATCATTCTGTCGAAAGGCGAATCCCAAAGAGTGAATCGTGCCGTCAATTTGACGCTGATTATTATTGTGTTCCCAAATGCAGTCAGCTGACCATTGCGTTGACTTTGAGTACGATTACAGTGCACATGATTAGTATTCACTAGGGTTGATTACTATTCACAACTCGTATTTAGCAGTTTTCTGTAATGCGAGCCAAGGATTTACTCTTTATTCTTGGTTCTACAGTGTTCCGAGGCTCTAGACATTTCTCGATCGGTTGTCGATGGGCCATACCTGATTCTAGATATTATGCGACATCGCCCACCGAGGAACCCAGTGCTACGCCCGCGACTAATGGACCTTCCTAGCCATGAGTGCGATTACCAGTTACGTTTTTAGATTGTCCCACTGAAAGAAGGCTCTGTAAACTCTGCCAGGTATGTTGTTTTGCCATAGGTCCGAATCAAGGCCAAGGCATACCAGCCAAAAGCGACGATGAGTGTTCACAGTGGGATTTGGTGAGCATTTCTGTACACCACGCGAATTCCACAAAAGATAACGAGGTATTTCAAGTATCCATCAACAATTGCTGTCATGGCCGATGGGAATTTTTCCGGGCTCATGGCTGTTTAGGGAAATGGCAACCTTGTGGCTCTCGTCTTAGCACTGGTTGCGTCGAATAGCACAGAGACTCGTGAAGTTATGGTTTCTGTCCAGCCGGTTAACATCACTTGGTAACGGTAAGCCTTGACAAAGATAGCCTCATTGATGAGACAACGCGAGTCACAAGCAATGGCCATGTTGACCTAAGCTTTTCACCCTCTTAACGGCTCGCACTATAGGCTTTTCAGCTTCTTTGAGGGTCTATCACACCACAAAAATCTTGATTTTCCACGAACAGGTCTGTGAACATTTTTTACGAAGGGTCCTTTGCAGTGGACCATTTCAGCGAAAAGGGTGTACAAACTGTGGCTCGTTTCTGGGACCAGCACATTCTGGGAGATGGTATATCTGAGCTCATAGCCAAGGCTGGTAGTCACGGTAAGCATTCCTCATGTGTCTCTTTGAGGATTTGGCTTAGATATGGACAGTTTGGGAGGACAGCTTGGAAATACACTCAAATATTTCCTGGTCGCGATCACTTCCAGCCAGGTAGAAAAAAAGTTTGGCACAAATATCAACAAAATCCTCCCTCTGATAACTTTCCAACAGAGCAGCTTGCTTACCCAAGTTGCTTCCCCAGGACTGGTACAATGGTTTCAAATACTCCGAATCATGGGATGGAATACAATCACGACTATCGTGGAGTCTTGGTTGATGGCTACAGTGCCTATCTGAAGAGACTTTTGGAGTGGGCCTATGATAAACTAGGCGTACAGCTGTCAGTTCAGCCCGGCCGTGGTTTCCCAATTAATGCCCTTGCGACCGTCCCCATTGCTGGCACACCCGAATGTGAGAGCTTGACCTTCCGGGACTCCATCCCCTTATATCGTGCAGTTAGCGCTCCGGCAATACTTTCCGGTGAGGGTGTTAATTCAAATGAGCTTGGGGCTTTTCAAGGCTCTGGCTTTCGATATACGCTTTCTGACCTGCTTGTCTCGGCAAACCGTGGGTTTGCGGCTGGTATCAACCAATTTGTCACTTATGGTCAACCCTACTCAGGCCCATATTATGGAATAACGTGGCCTAGTCATGTTCCCTTCAACTACTTGTGCTTTGAAGCGTGGTCAGAACAGCAGCCAGGGAAGCATCACGGCTTCAAAAGCGTTATAGACTACTTGAGCAGGGTGCAATACATCCAACAGACCGGAATCCCAAAGGTAGATATATCATAAGGTGTCTGCTTGGTCGCGGACAAATCCCTACACATCCGATGTTTTGGAGAGTCAAGGTAAGTCAGCTTATTTGCACTTCAAGTCATCGTGCTAATGCAGTGTGACTTTGCAGGTTGGTCATACGGGTTCCTCACCTCAGAGAACCTTCTTCTTCTTGAGGCAAAAGTGGCAGATCGTAGACTTTCATCGGAGGGACCAGTCTACCAAGTGTTTGTAGTTCGCAGCCGCTCCGATCTCACTCTCGCGGCACTAGATATCTTGGACACGTATACTACTGCGGGTCCACCTATCATTCTTTGTGGAGGGCGACCGGGCTTTATGCAACTTCGAACAGAACCGCCAAAAGTCACTTTATTGAATGATTGTCGACACTTCTTCATGCCCGAAACGTCTACTCTGTTTCTGAAGGCGGAGTAGCAGACCAGCTTTCCCACTCGGGTTGCAACCACGCATCACTATCGTCACTGACGGCACATGGTACAGCACCTGGAGGGAAGCAGATGATGTCGATTATGTGTTCGTCATGGCGGATAATGCTGCATCTCATGGCAACCTCATGGTCAATTCGACTGGAGTTCCTTTCTTCATGTATCCTTGGAATGACCAGATTACTCCAATGATCCTCTACAAATCCCGCTCACCCTGAAAGATAACCAGACGGTTATCATAAGTCTTCGCAACCCCTCCACTTTGCTTCCGGGCAATCATGTCGCCACAGCCCCACCCAATGAGATTGGAGTCTCGCACAAATCAAATCAAGGCATTTCTATCCACTTAGCCAGGGCTTCATCATCTCATCCTGCGACAATATCAGACGGCAGGACTCTAGATTTAGATGCTGTTTCTGCAACTAACCCCCAAAGTTTCAATTTAAACAATTGGACACTCACTGCTGAAAATCAGGAAATGCCCGTCAACAACTCAAACTCATTACTTGCTACTTTCAAATTCAACACAACACACTCACTGCCTCGACTAAAAGCTTGGAAGGACGTTCCGGCCCTTTCGAACGCCTTAGGTGTCGGTTACTATTCTACAGCATTCGTTTGGCCACCACCTCGTACTTGTGTCAGCACTAGGTTTCCTCTCGGCGCATACATTTCTTTCTCACGTCCTACAAACGTGATCCGATAGCAGGTCAATGGTCAAGCAACACCGCCAATTGATATAATTAATGCGATGATTGACGTCTCGGCCTACCTCAAACCTGGTATCAACAGAGTGGTAGTCATCGTCCCGGCGACGCTTTGGAACTATGTACGCAGTGTCTTCACGCGTCTCATTTCAGCAGGGCAACCGCCGTTTCAGTTGAAACTCCAAGAACTTTGTGGTATTCCTCTAGCAGGTCGGGATACGACAGGTCTCACAGTAGCTGTGACTATTATTACTATGCGTAAGGTGTATGTTTGATGGACACGGGGGCACAAGGGTCTTGTTTCCCCAAATTCCCATTCCTCCTTGCAAATTCTACACGTACCTACTGGAGGTCTGGGTGACAACGTAGCCTAAGATTCATACATCATAAAAGTGTGCATTTTCATCATATTTGAGTCTTGAACCTGAAGCCCGGATGAATTACTTTCGAGCGAGTTATTTGTGTTAAGCCACTGTTGCGTCCACTGCTTCACAGTAACCAAATCCAGACGTAGCAATTTCTCCATATAAATCGCCAACCATTTCCGGTCTTTGAACTCAGAATATAACATCTCTTCATGTAAAGCTTTGTACAGTGGGCAAAGCGGGGGAAAACATTGCCAGTGTCTACCATCTTCGCGACAGAGGAAAGTTCATCGCCTTTTCTGAGCTGGATGCCGAAGTAGGGAGCCCTAGTGTAAGGAAGCAGTGCTGAAATAGCAACGGTTTCGAGTGATAAACGAGTCAAGATGAGAATAGTATTTGAAATGTCCAAGGTATAGCTCTATACAAACATTGTTGGAAGAGTTTGACGAGGTCATGTACAGGTTTTGCCAAAGTCGCTGCATCAAATCCACCCTGTACTTACTAATTTACCTTGTCACGGACCGCCGGTGTTTCAGGAAATTGCTCCACCTTCCAGTCATGGCACGGCTGCTTGGAGCTTGTACTATTTCCTGGGTTTCATTTAGAGGGCGGACCAATCAGCGGGCCAATGGCTTCATCTATTGTAAACTGACTAAGATGCTACTAATCCGCACCGCCGGAATTCGGACTATTACAAAACCATATTCGGACGAATGCGCCAAACCGTTGGATCGGTTGCATAGTACGGCCTACCTAGTAAGTAATTGATAACCCCACGTCTTGTACAGAGGTAAAGTGGCTGGCGATACTTTCCCCAACTGTCATGTGGCCATATTCAGGGAGTAAGAAGTCAAGGCAACAGGAAAAATGAAGCAAGGGAGAAATTAGACCGAGGAGCTTGAAGCCCACCAATAATGCGACATTGTGGCCCCTTTCGTCCGGAAGTAATTGTGGGGGGGCGGCGGAAAATTGTTGCGCCTTCAAACGAGGCCAACCACAAGCAATTTGGAATCTCAAGGGCTAGCGTTGTTCGGACATGAGATGGTCCTGGTAGTGGAGAATCACCCAAATTGATGGAGCGGCAGGTCTATCGCCGCCGACAGTTAGATTAATACGGTAATTGAAATAGACGATGAACATCTTACAGTATAAGAAGAGACCAAGAGTCTGTCTCTATGCGATGTCTCAGTCTCCCACACTAAAGTTACCCAGTCATCATCATCGCTTGCCAAGATGCGCCTCATCAAGAGCCTTCTCCTTCTACCAGCTGCATTGGTGGCATCTGCCCCTGCTGCTGCCGCGCTACCTCCGTACTTCGTTCTAACCGGCGACTCCACTGTTGCAGCAAGCGGCGGATGGGGTAGTGGCTTCCTATCGACCCTGACTGGGGGAGCGTCTGGCACTAACCCAGCCCAGAACGGCGCAACGACCGTGTCATTTAAGTCGGATGGGCATTGGGCCAAAGCAATCAAAGCCGTCAAGGATAACGCAAGCAAATTCCAGTGCATTGTTACCATTCAATTTGGTCACAATGACCAAAAGCCCGAGAAGGGCATCTCCTTGAGCCAATACAAGCAGAACCTCATCACCATGGCAAATGAGGTTAAAGCTGCCGGAGGCACTCCAGTTCGTGTTCATTGAAGGCTAAATGACCGCTTTTATTGTATCTGACCTCTTACTTACAGATCCTCGTCACCTCTCTGACGCGCCGCAAATTCAGCGGAAACAAGGTCAGCGAGGATCTGGCGCAACAGCGAACCGCTACTATTGAAGCCGCCCAGGCGGTCGGTGCTAAGTATCTGGATCTCAACCGTGTGAGCACCGATTACGTTACCAAGATCGGCGAGACGAACGCTCTCAAGTACAATAAGGAAGCGAGCGACCGAACCCATCTAAATGCAGCAGGAATTAAAGTGTTTGGCCGCATCGTAGCAGACCTTATGTCCAGTGCTAGGACGGATCTGTCATCATACATCAAAGCAAACAAGGCCATGAGCGACAAGATTGCCAAAGGCCAATTTGCGACTGGAAATGAGTAGGCTCAGGGATAGTCCGCATTGTGCAATCATTTGTAGCGCGTATGAGCCAATAAACAAACCGGCTTATTTGGAACACTTTCATAAATGAAAAGGACATGGGTCTGCATGATCATTCTTCTGGGTCCTAAGAACATTTCCATGCTCAAGAGATTATCGAGCCATTAATATTTGTTACGCTTATATGATATTGTGGAGATTCAATGCCAGGAAACTGTCTACAATATTGTTACCGCGATGACGTATCACTCACGGAATTCGAGAATCACCACTTACAGCACTCTATCGAGCGAACCTGCGACTGAACCCTAGCCCACATTGACCTCTTCCAATAAAGGACCCCTCAGAACTACTCCGACCCAGGAAAGTAATGTGTTTCCAAAACCCAGAAGCGTCGAGATGGATGTTGTGTTTCCATTTGTTCACCGGGCCAAACGAGGTGCGGCGGTTTCTACGTTGACAAGAAGACCTATGCCCATAACTGCGGCGCTAGTGGTAAAGAGTTGCGTGTAATTCTGCTCTTCGTCCATCGTGAGTTCGGCCTATCATGACATTTCGCTCCCGTTATTTGTCAATATATCGAAGAAGCTACCCACTGTCGGAAAGAGGATGCAGGCACTGGAGAGTGGAAGAAAGTGTCAGTGAGCATCTCAGCATACGTCAGAGTCGCCAAAGACAACAAGACTGTGTACAAATATGAGAAAGATGCTGTGAGTCTCGACGACACGTCTTTTGTTCTCACCTATATCACAACCAGTGTCAGATCTGAAATGATCATGTGTTTTGAATACCAGAAGGATCGTCTAACAGTAACTATTCGGTAGATGACGACGGCTGCCCATGTGTCTGATTTGGCAGAGTTATATGCACTTATTGTGGAGAAAATTCTTTTGGAAGAGCAGATCCCGAGCGGACAAAGAGCCTACTTTTTTGCAGCGGCTCACAGATACTCTTGGTAGGCCGCCGTGGACGAAATCGCCAAGTCTATGTACGCTCGTTGACTAGTCACAGAACCGAAACCTCAAATTTGGCTCAGCTGGGATGTCGCCGCAGACACGCTCGGGTTTCCACGCGAGTATATACGGCCCATGGGGGCGAGTACGTAAATACGCCTGCCTGTTTCGAGAAATAGCGACTCCATTCTAACCAAGTATCTTAGTCCAACCATTATTGCGGTCAATGCATCCAGGATTGGATGGCAGCCCACGTGGGATGAGTCAAAATTCCTTGCAAACCTTGACAATGAAGTCAGTGTAGCATTGGACCTAGATACTCTTAGGTGTTCTGCGTATGACACTCTGCTCAACAAGTATTCGATACCGCTCTAAAAACCAGACCTCTGCCCTGAGTTTGACTTGCTCAATCATTACATAATTGTAATTAGTCCTAAAGGCCATGAACACCGTCCTGCTGCGCGAGGGCCAAATTTATCGCGAATATCAGGTCGAGCTGAGCTGTGGGCTAAGGAGATATGGGAGAAGAGAGAAGCAATTCCCTGAGAAGGCCCACGCATTGAGCCTCGTTCATTATAGCGCTTGAAAGTTGAATGACCAAAAAGGGGGTAATCCCGGATTGTCATAACTCACTGGAACAAAATAATCTTGTCTTCTTGGTGACTTGGAAGGCTCTATCCATTCTTTTGTGTTCAGATTGAATACCTGCTTTGTGGTTAATCATTATGACTTACGGAGTGGGCGTCCGCAACAAGATCGCGGACTGTAGCACTCTCCTAATCCCTCCCCCTTTCCTTCCTCACTCAAATATCGGTTCTTGTCATGGATTCAATCTCATCGGCATGTTTGATCCTTCAGTCTTGTATTAAGCGCTCCCTCACTTGTGCTTCCTTTGGAGGAGAAATGCTCAATCTACCGATCCGATAGCCAAATGTGTACTAATAAAATGGCACTTCGGACCAGCCCACCAACACCCTTATATCTTGTATTGCGGCCTTTCCTCCATTGGAGACGTCCCCATGGACATAGATGGCAAATGGCGATGGACTGGTCTGAGATAATTTGTCACTGGGCAAGTTACATTTACTGTGAGGCTGCCTTCAACTCTTCTCTAATATTAGGCCGCGGAAAACAAACTGCTTAAATAGTGCTCAAGACCCGACTTATGTGGCGCAAATCACACTTCGAAGACGGCTTTGCATTCCGTGAGCACTCGGAACCGATTGATCCCAACTGGGGGCTATAAAGGAACCCTGCTAATCTTTCTACAGAGGCTTAGTGTACATCAACTTCTCGGATGCCAATAACCCTACCTTGGTCAATTGACCGACCTTCACAAGATCAATAGCTTGTATCTATCTCAAATAGCAACAATCGAGATTTTAGCTAACTGATTGGCGAAGCAAGTCTGTTTGAAAAAGAATGTGTCTGTTAAAACAAATGTGTAGTTGATATTGCATGAGAAGTCTAAGTAAAATTGCTGGTCAACAAAACCGGCCTCGATGAGATAACGACCAGATCGGACTTAAAACACGGCAAATAATGCGGGTTCTCATGGAACCACAATGCTCTCTAAAAGTCTGTATTAAGCAGGCCAGGAATTTCTGGTGGGCTTATGGTCGCTAGTTTGAATAGACAGATAGTGAAATTCCATGTCCCGGCCTTTATCAGAGATACTACTTGGAGCCCCGGTAACTTAACAGAAGAGGAAGATTTTGCAAGCTTGTTCGAGTGGAATGTTCAAAGTACACACTCCCTACTATGCCTTTGTAGCAGGTTACCCTGTAGAGCCCCAGCCGGGGCCTGGCAATATCAATTGCCGACCCGACAGCCACACTTCAAGGAGGCGAATGAAGGGAACAATTCCAGAAGAGGCATTAATTGAAAATGCCATCCATAACAACCTCAATGCGGCCCCGTAGCGTGTTGTTCACTCATTCACGCCCGAGGGCGTGCCGCGTCTATCATTTCGGTCTCGCAAGCAGAAAAGCTTGAGCACCTCACTGCCATGAAGTAAAAACCTTCACAAATAGAATCCGCGCCACAGCCATTATTGATCTGCATTGAGGCCCGAGAATAGTGGAGAAATAAGAAGATTTTGGGCTCCAAATCCTGCGGCAGCGGAGTAGACTGAAAACTCACTCAAAAATCCGCACTACGGTCGCACGTCTAATGAAGCGACCCTGATCCAGTCTTCAAATTGTTTCTTGGCCGCAGAAAGACTTCTCCGACCTGACTTGGGGTTTAATTTTGCTTTCATGCATTGCTCATAACCGGCTCAGCCCGACATGTACCTGCCACAACGGTTGATGAATTGATGGTTGGCATTGAAGATTTTACTGCCGAAGCAAGCTTTGTGAAATATTATGATATTCGAGAAAGGCGTTGTTACGTTCCCTTATCGAGTAAAGACGCAAACCTCCCCCAACATTTCCAAAGTCGCCGCGTTAATACTGCTACGTCCTTCACCGTTCCGTCGGTCCAGTCTCATTCCAGATTTTGATCAGAGGCCGCAGTTGTAGCAAAAGTCCAGTCGGCTGAGGCGAACCGAAGGCCCAGTAGAGATGGCATTACTGCTGCCGGCGGAAGTATCGCCTCCGGCAACGCTGCCGCTCTCAGCAATCTTCAAGCAGCGGGTTACACAATCCCGATTTTTTGACATATAAATACCGTTGCGGCCATTTTCAAGGATAAAGAAATGCCTAGTATCAAAGATAATTAGAAAATGATGGGGAAGGCATAGCTCCGCGCTGCCCATTTATGAGGAAATATTCTTCTCGAGAATTAGTCCATCACAAATATAGGGCATGGAGATTGTGAATTAAAGAGGTTAGACTCGCCACTAGGCCAAATTTAGTTCTAGCCGCCATTGACGGCAATCTCGTTACTGACCGCCGTTAACAGGATGGATTCGTATCTGCAGATGCGTAATGTCACATTGCGAGCGTAAACAAGGTAGTCGTCTAACGAAGACATTAGCGCCGGACTTTGAAGTGCGGCGCTCAATTCGGATTGTGCGAAAGTGCGGCGCTAGTTGTAGGACCAATAGTGCAGCTCACCCAGATCCACCATGTGCTCCGTCTCTTCGAGCCTTCCCTCTCAGCCCGACATTTCCGCAGCACACGTTTCGGCAAAGGCTGGATAGTATGCTTGATTCTTCAGATCCTGCCAAACAGGGCCTTGTCAGTCTTCAATCCAAATCCCTGATCCCATCGAATTTCGAAAGCGAGCTCAAATGATACCGCTTTGAAGCACTTCGTCTTTACCAAAATGAGTGGTCGCGGAGACGGAGTCTTCTCTGGACTGTCCGTAAGTCGGTGTCGATACCATACCTAGCCATATTGCTGAAGTTCCATGTCTATAGTGCACGAACTGCAGATCAAAAAAGGTACGATGGGTAATAATAAGTCGACCGAGCAGGGGATAGTTTAATGGTGCTTTGGAGAAGGATTCTAAACCTAACACTGGAGGTAGAGCCGATGCACGAGAAGCCTACCAGTCTGTGAGCGCTGCCGAATTTTGAACCTCAACTGCCGATATCCATCACGGGTACAGCGGCAATCAAGGTATCACTCAGTGAATACCAGGCAACCAACGTGAGTATTCGCACTTGGTAGTTTACTCCTATCTCACTGAGGAGACAATTGAGCTTACTCGCAGGTAGCCGCAAAATTACGTCTACACCATCAATAATCGAACGACTGGAACGTGTCGAGCGGCTCTACAATACAAGCTCATATCCTCCCTCCCCAGCGCGGCATAACAGTTCGATTACTCCAAGTCGTAGTTCGAATACTGCTTCTTCACATTCCACCCACTTGCCCAGTCTAGCTGCCTTCCTGTCCGATCACAACGCGGAGGATCGCCCGCATACCCTTGAATCAGTATTCTCGCCGAATTCCAGCGATACCTGCATTTTCGATCCGGGAGAATGCATACGGACCGCTTTAAAACATATGCAAGATTCAAGACACCGCCGCATCGATACTCTCCACGCGATAGCAACAGAGGACGTATCCTTTTCTGGAGAACAGGCAAAACGGTGGATCAACAGTGAGAATTCTTCCTCCACACATGTCAGTGTATTTGCTTCTTACACTAGCAGCATAGATTACTTTGCTTCTCCGGCGTGCGAATCGATTCTGAATCTTGTCAATAGGAGATTGATATCAGCGTTGCCCGACATCATCACCGAACGACACGTAGCTATTAGCCCTTGCATACTAATTATATATTACGGCATCCTGTGGACAGGGTACTTCTGCGATGGGAAGCAGGTCCATAGAGGGCCAGATCATCCTTATGCTCGCAAGATTTATCTATGCTGTCTTAGGTTGTTACCGTCCTGGCGTCGAACCTCTAGTGGTACTATCGAGGATTTCACCGCCGCCATCTACATGGTCAGTCGCAAGTGTCCTGTTTACCTAGAAGCTGGACGACCCGGCAATGAACTCGATGGCTAATTGCCGCTACAGACTCGAGCATCAGCTGCGTCGTTTGATTTTGATCTGAGTATTGACATGTTCAAGACGGCTTGCAAGTATGCCAGATCGCTCAATCTACACAACATTGATGTGTGCGAACCGTCGAACAAATCCATTCTAGATACTGGCCATGACATGAGTAGGGCAAGGATGTGGGAGCTCATGCGTACAGATCTATTTTTTGGGTTGATCCACAACGTGTCTCCAACCTTTTCGTCGAAATTGACTGGATGGAAAGTCAAGCTGCCGTCGCGACCAGCTGCTGAGCCTATCACGGCGGTTGATACCATGTGCCTGATTGTGGGCTCGCGTTTTACTCTTATGCTTGCTCGCTTCTTCGAGATCTCGCAAGACTATCAGCACGATCGTAATGCTATGAAAGAGAGTATCTACGAAATATGTACCGAAATGGATAACTTATACGATTCATGGGAAATAGTGAGAAGCCCCTTTCCAGTCTTCCGGTCTTTGTTTTCGTCTCCTAAGTGCTGAAATACCGTATAGATGCAATGGGTGGAAGGTTATAAGCACGACGATATCGCATCATGGATAACTTGCCAACTCGCTTTGACGGGCTATACCTCGATACTCTTCATGCTGTTCAGAATTATCGACCCAGGAAAATGCCCCTCGCGG
Source organism: Paramyrothecium roridum (assembly GCA_003012165.1). NCBI lineage: Eukaryota > Fungi > Ascomycota > Sordariomycetes > Hypocreales > Stachybotryaceae > Paramyrothecium > Paramyrothecium roridum. The sequence goes on along the minus strand of PXOD01000069.1, from coordinate 43,851 downwards.
GTCATTGTAACTGATCATCATCTTCCGACAGATGACATGGCGAGGAAGGCATCGAGACAAATTCTCATAATTGTACGTCACATGCTGTTGGTCATTAAATTTCCTGAACTTGAAACGGTTTCAAACCTTTTCGGGATCTTTCAGGTGCACGTATCCTTCACCTGCTTGAGAAGAAGTATTATGCAGAACCCAACATGCCAAGATAACAAACTCGATCAACAATTGTTGAAGCAAGTCACCGAATTCATCCACACAATAGCTTGTAGAGAGCCTGATCTTCAGCCACTAGCGCACGCTCTTTCGACGATCATGGCGGGTACACCTTGATTCCAGGATACATTCAAAGACGGTTAGAAGGGTTTGCGAGTGCCAAAGAGAAAGGAGTGCATAAATCTTGGAGTAGCTGGTAAATTTACGGTGGCATTAGACGGGCTTTCCCTAATCTGACGTTCAATGGAAGTTTTTGCCCCAACATTCGGCTTGAACTCATATAAGGACGAACATCTTCACCCTTCCTTCCATGGATAAGGCAAAACAAGGGAAAACGAAAGAAGGCAATGTGCTATATCTTACCAAAAGATCGCTATCGGAAGGCCTCAAAGTCAGAAGCTTACTTTACGTAGCGGATCCTTCTCGTCATGCAGACATAGGACCGATCTCTCCTTAACTTATACCCCGGATTTTGATGGGATTCTCTTGTTAGTAGACGAATTGGAATCTTGCCGCAGTGTAATAGACTCAAAATAGTAATCGTAGCGGATGTCAGTAATTGTTTCAGCTACCTAAAGTTGCTTCCCTTGATTCACCCTTCTATCAGAAGCTTTCGAGAGTTTCCCAGCCTACAAAACCTGCATAGAATACAGTGCTTGGACGTTTCAGAAGTGTAGCGACGTGTCTTTGTAGAAGTACATGTCAACCTCGTGCGGTTCTCGATGGTGTAGGGCCGACAAACCAGTGATGGCGTGCATCGGAAGCTCGCGGACCGACCCGCTCCGCGCTGTTACATACTGTGATTAGCCCGGCACTTCGCGGACTTTTGCAGATCTCGGTAAGTCCGCCCCTTGTAACGATCCACCCCATCCAATGACAAGGTTGTAGCTGGTCCACCGTTGGTGGATCATTCTCATCGACACGGTCTTCGCATAACCAAAGAAACGCTGCATCGCATGGATTTTGGGCGCATTCGTGAGATCGGACGTTTACAAACATTGATCTTTGAGTGGCTAGTCACTAGCCGGGAGCTTCTTGTGTCCCGATCCCGACATTGTTACTGCACGTGCCCTGCCTGACGCCATCGTGGCCTTGACCCGAGGGCTGTGGTAAGCAACGCAACACATGCCATAGCGGATTCTCTGCATCTCTCATATCTATACAGCGAAGAGAAACAGTAGACAAAGTAAATTTCAATGACATAGTCCCTATTAAATGAGCACAATATCCTGGTGTGGTGCGCGCAACGATATAAGGATATTACAGGTAACGGCGTTCTTAGAATGTTAGCATCCGATATCAAACACATGAGATGAGTAGCCTTTTCGTGGGTCCACATAAACACAGTTAAAATTTTGCGGCACGGGGAGACGGGTTGAACCGAACCCCGGGAAGATTTGCTGCCGCTTTCCCAGATTAGTACCAGCCCTCAGCACCAATATACAAGCATGAATTTAGATATATAAAGGACTCGACGCAATGATTGTTCGATGCACAGTTTCTCCATTCTCCTCACGCAACGGCCTTCTCAAAGAGCTAAGTTCGGAAGATACCTATTTTCTCTAAACAACATGGAAGCATCAACTGCAATGAACGTTAAGTACCAAAACCTCACTTGGCTGTGGAACTCGGCTTCTGGCGATCCAAACCATGTTCTCACCTACTTTGTTATTTTTTCTGCCTTCTTTATCGTCTATTCCGGTCTAGGCAAGGGCGAGCAGTTACCGGAAGTCAACCCGAAGAGGAGACTTGAGTTAACAAATATTCCACGCCTTCGACACTTCTCGAAGCACAGCATGCGCATTCTGATCGACAGTGCAAGCCATGTCCTCAAGAAGCCTCACCGGCTATTTTGTGAATGGGGTGAAGTGATAATGCTACCTCCCTCCAGTGTTGATGCTATTCGAAGTGATCGCCGATTTGACTTCGCGACAACGGCTAGCGAAGTTTGTGAAATTGACGATTTGAACCAGGAAATAGTTCTGACCTCCTCTAGGACTCACATGGCTATTTACCCGGATTCGATGGATTGTCGGAGGATCATATAGTATCCAAAGTGGTCACTCGATATCTCACGAAAGCTCTGAGTACGGACCACGATCCTCATATTTAAGTCCCTTATTGATACTTGAGCCTCTAGCGAAGTTGACAAGCCCTTTGTCTGATGAAGCCGCGATAGTCATACAACAGGTTATGACAGACTCGCATGGTATGTGAAGTAGTGTTCTCCTAACTCAATCGTGCAATAACTAATTTTGCCTCTGGAGTGGAATGGCACACCTTCAATGTGCAGCAAGACATTATGAGCATCGTTTCGCGGATGTCATCAAGGGTCTTCATGGGTGAAAAACTTTGCAGAGACGAGAACTGGAACAAGGCTTCCTCGGAATATACGCTGAATGTTTTCAAGGCTGTCGCAGTGCTAGGCGAGTGGCCTCGTTGGTTACGGCCTTGGGTTCACTGGTTTCTTCCTTCGTGTCAAAAAGTACGAAGTTCGCTCACTCTGGCCCGGAAGTACCTAGAGCCTCACATTGAGCAGCGAGAAAAAGTCAAGGCCGAGGCGCTGGCGCGAGGCGACAAGGCTCCCTTTGACGATTCAATCGAGTGGTTTAGGCAACTTGGCTCCAAACGCCCAGCGGCAGATTTGCAAATCTTTCTGTCTCTAGTCGCCATTCATACCACTACCGATTTACTCTCGGAAGTCCTAATTAACATCGCCGCAAACCCCGAAGTAATCCAACCCCTGCGCGAAGAGATTATCCGTGTCCTCACTGCGGAGGGTTTGAAGAAGACTGCACTCTACGATCTTCGTCTAATGGACAGCATTTGTAAAGAAACTCAAAGATTGAAGCCAGTTATTCTCGGTAAGTGCTTGTGCGAGAGATCACTTTGAGCATTGACTTAGACATTATAGCTTGGAGGAGGCTGGCTCTTGAAGACGTCACTCTGCCCGATGGCATGACTATTAAGAAAGGCCAGAAACTGGCAGTTGGCCTCACTCACATGTGGAGCGAGGAGCACTACAAGGATGCTCTGAAGTTCGATCCTTATCGCTTCTTACGCATGCGGGAAACTCCAGGCGAGGACCACATGGCTCATCTTGTAAGTACCAGCCCCGATCATTTGGGCTTTGGTCACGGCGTACATGCATGCCCGGGGCGCTTCTTCGCATCGAACGAGGTTAAAATTGCTTTATGCCATCTGCTGTTAAAGTACGACTGGAAGCTGCCGGATGGCCCGAAGCCTCAGCCGATATCAAGTGGCATGTCTTTCAACACCAACCCTAACGCTAAGCTGCTGATTCGAAGACGTAAGGAGGAAATTGACTTCAATGGCCTGCAATCCTAAGTTCTACAAGCAGAGATTAACAGAGTGCACCCCAAGTGGTCGATGGACTCAGGTGGCTCTGAATTTTGGTTTCAATTCAACGAACACACGGTTGTGGTAGAGAAGCTGGTCACATGAAGCGCCTTGATGGTTTTGCTTTTCACTTTTTCTTTTCTCCTATTATTTCCCTTCTCCTGAATGCCAAGACGCAAAGACCCTCGTTTGCGGGGTGGGACAAAAAATTGGTAGAACAATCTTAGGCTATGAGTTCCGTCTGATTTTGCTTCATAATTCAAGAGCTTTTGAAGTGTAGCCTCATGTCTCTCCCAGGAATGATCTTATCGTGGTGCCACACTCTCCCCGGACGCAAATTCAAAGCTAATAACATGAGTGAGGCTTAACATCGAGTTCCGGTCAAAGAACTAATTCACAGCGCAGGTAGTGGTATGAGAACATCATGTCATAAGTTCTTCGCTGTTGTGAGCCGCCATTGGCCTTTTGGTCTATACCACGAATTTAATGTCACATGCGGATGTTACACGCAAAACTGCAGTCGAAACTTCAAGATTCCTCATACTTAGCTTTGCCGGGGATCTCAGTTATCCCTGTTTATGGTTCAGCTATGGCAGTTTATGAGACCGAGGGGTTGCTGATCGGTATGCGCAAGAGTTATTGGTACGGCCTGTCTCGCACAAGAGCTTTTCTATCTCACCTATGGGAAGTCCTCGAATTACTCATACTGCTAGCGTTTCTACAGTGGTATGCTGTCCGACTCGCGTTCCCCGATGCTGTATATCTCGGTATACCTGATTTATAGCACATCAGGTAATTTGTTCAAGAGGGGCGATGCCGGAAAGATTCACCGCGGTGGCTATGACGAAACAAAGGACCATATCTGCCAATCGATTATTATGAGCGTGCCAGGTACGTTACTTTCGGAAGCTCGAGGCTGAGTACTGCAGCGGACAAAGAGTCAACATTAGCATTCAAGACGCTGAGAACCAGCAAGTCCGCTGCCATTACCGTTACTGGGTTGAATAAACGAACCACAACGATGATTATTTTTGAAGAGCTTGTATGTTCCAAGCATTAAATTACCCTGAGTATACATGCCTCAACGTTTGCCGAGTCTGCAGACGAGCCCTGGAAATGCTGGATCGTCTGCAACAGAGATTGCGATGGGTGTTGTAACAACGATAAAGATAGCTCTCTCCACGCACAAGTTTAGTTTGAGACTCCCCTGGTTATGAGGCAGCTGCTTAACAATGGGGCAGGGAATCACAACTACGATCATAGAATCGGGCTGCACCACACAATATGGAGTGTCCAATCGAGGTATCAATTTCTTAGCGACCAGCCTCAAGTCGTATCTTTGACGCACCAGCTGTAGGCAAGCTTTGATGGGGCAAGTAAGAGGCGATACTTGAAGATACGGCACTTTTATTATTACCAATAATCACGTTTCTCCAGATTGATTCATGGATGGGATCAGTGGTTTACTCTTTGCTGAAACCTCGAAATTTGGTTCTGGCATTGAGTTGTAGTTTTTGCCTAAAACACGAGAAAATTCGAGTTCAGGAGGTTGAACCTTGTATGGCATGCTGAATCAACGCGTAGTCCGGACAGATGCAGAGAATTATTGGTTCAAATACGAGAAAGTGATGTCAGAATGCTGATGTAAAATTTGAGGCTGTGTTTCAAGACCCACTTATTACCGACTGTCGCAATTTCACGCACTATTCTAATCTATTTTACATCTCGGGGCTTGGTTTTGAGCCCGGATCATATCTATTTAAGTGCTCCAGGCTTTGACTTCTGTAGCACGATCTGATGTAGCTTGCAAGTTGTGGTCAGGTTACGCAGGAAAACAGAACAAGAAGAGGAAATAATGATTCGAATTGCTCCATTTTTTCTAGCTCTCTGCAGCTTAGCTAAGGCAGACTTTGACTCCTCGATTTCGTCCTCTCCAACCCCCTGCAACTTATTGGATCCGCCTGTCATCGATGGGGCAAAAATCCTTAATAGTACAGCTGAGGAACGACACGGCATCATAGTCGATGGCTTCGAGGGCAGCATCAATGTATGTGCTTTCACAACGTACTTAACCCACGGCAATGCTGGAGATGAAGTCCATGTGGAGGTTTGGTTACCTCTTGGCCCAGATACGCCTTGGAATGGATATTTTCAGGGTACTGCTGGTGCTGGTTTCACGGCTGGGTATTTTGACTTCCTGCTCGGACCTGCTATCGCTCGAGGCTACGCAGCGGGATCCACGGACGCTGGAGCTGGCGTGGGAGAGTCCAGGCCGATTTCCTGGGCTCAAGACGACCAGATCATTACCAATTTCGCACATCTCAGCATCCACGAAATGACATTGGTCGGGAAAGCAGTCACTGCTCAATTCTATGGCAGAGAGGCGTCACACAGCTTCTTCGCTGGTTGCAGCCGAGGTGGACAGCAAGGACATGAGGAAGCCCAGAGATATCCAGAGGACTACAATGGTATCCTAGCCGAGGCAACTCCCATTGACACAACTAGAGGCGGTATGGCAGTTTTCTGGGGTTATTTGGTTCAATCAAACGGAGAAGAAGGATTCGTCAGTCCTTGCAAGCTGCATGCTTTCCTGGAGGCGACCGTCTTGCGCTGTGATCGATCGGATGGAGCTGAAGACCGAATCATCTCTCATCCCCCCAATTGCGACTTTGATGCTCAAACCATGGTTAACAGAACGATAACTTGTGAAGACGGGCAATTAAGCACCATTACGCAATACGACGCGGGTATTTGGAACCAGATCCAACGAGGCCCACCTGGCAGAAATGGAAGCCGACCAGCATTTGGTCTTCCCCATGGCACAGACTTTCGTCTACAAGCTGCCGAAAACCTAAGTGTTGGTATGGCGGATTGGATCACCGACTTTGTTTTGAAACAGCCGGGCTACGATTACTCAACCATTGACGAAGATTTTTTTTGGAAGATCTGGGACCAGTCGGTTGCTGAGTTCGATGATCTTTGGGGAACTAAGAATCCTGATCTCCGGCCATACAAAGAAAGTGGCGGCAAGCTGTTAGCGTTGCATGGATGGGCCGACTCCTCTGTTACAGCAAATGGAGCACCATTATACTGGGAGAGAGTGAAGAAGATTCTTGGCGGGGAAGAGGCAGTCGACGATGTGTATCGACTGTTCATGATACCTGGGTTTGATCATTGCGCCGATGGTATCATTCCCGACAGACAAATCCTCAATCTCCTTGTTGACTGGGTCGTTAACGGGACCGCACCCGAGACAATACCAAAAGTCATTAACGGAATGAGCAGAGACGTCTGCAAGCATCCTAGACGGCTTCAGGATCGTGGTGAAGGGGATATCGATGGTGCTAGTGCTTGGGAATGTGTTTAGCAGAAAGCAAGAAGGGACAGCTAATAGACAGACTGTCGAAGAGGCGAGTGATATATAGGGATAGCTTGTATATAATCTTGTGTCCAAAAGTCATTCGGATTTACCCATCCGGATGATGAGCTGCTTATTTCATTGGCCATTGGGGAATGCAAGCTCCCTCCAATTTGCCTTGTTATACAGGGGTGCCCTTGCAGCTGGTGGGATTTGATTCCGGGCCTTACGCCCCACAATCACACGATAGGGTTAATCTCTGTTGCTAGGAGGTGAGGCTGAATCTGAGAACAGGGTTCTTGCGAAGACTAAGGAGCATGTGGCGTTGTGAAATTTCGTCTCGCACAGCCTTTTGACTCTTCTCCTGTTGCCGTCTCAATGTTCACCCCAAGAGTCTCGGCCATTGTTCCTGGGCATCTCAGCCAAGAGCCATCTTCAGATACAACCTATGAGCCGCTCGTCCACTCGGGATCCTCGCAAGGATCCGCTCCTTGACTGCCCCGACAAGCTAGCCACGCTGGCACATGTTATGCCAGAAAAGGCGTCCTCGGGGGCTGTCGGCTCCCCACGGGGCGCCGCCATCTGGTTCAACCTCATGGCGGCAGTCCTCATGGCGACACTCATCGGCGGTGGCGCCTTTGTGTCGTCGCGTGTCCTAATTATCGACGATCGCCCGAACCAAGAGCCGGGCCGGCATCACCAATTCGTCTGGGGCACCTTTATTCCCGCGCAGCCCTGGAACATTGGCGTGACCCTCATAGGCACAGTCATCGGTATCATCGCATCACTCGCCTTCTCAGCGCAGGACGACTTTATGACCCGCCGCGCCCTTGCCTCCGACTCTGGCTGTCCTGCCATGTTCCTGCGCCCCCTCACGGCCAAGCGCGGTGTGCAGCAGCTTTTTCGCGGAATGCTGTCCCCAGAGCGTACGTTGCTCTTCCTCCTGACAGCCACCACCGCCATTATGTCGGCCACGACCATCGCCGTCTTCTCCATCCAGCAAAATACCATCACCGTGCTCAACCCGCAAGCCTCGTACCTCTTGAAAGACTTTAACACAACCTTCTTCCAACAGGGCATAGGGTTCTTCAGCCCCGCCGGTAGTGTAAATACTCCCTATGTTCATTTGCCCCAATGTGAGTCTGGCTCAGAGCATCCAGCTCATGGCCATACTCACTTACTATGGGAAAGAGTCATTGAAAATTCCAGTATGGCGCAGTAACTGACTCTTTGGTCGTATAGTTTGGCACTGGCACTGGCGCCCTCGGCCAGTTCATGTACAAAAGCGCATATATTAATGCTTTGATCGACAAAGATTCGTACAATCGGCAATTTCGAAGCACTGGCAGCCCTGATTTCGAATGGATTGCGGAAGGCGGTCAGCTCGGTTTTACGAACTACCCCAATATGTCAACTGGCGGGGTCGGACTCAATGTAGCCTCATATGCCCATCGCAGCGGTGATCCTGTTACCTTTGCCCTACCGGCCAGCTCGCGATATAGGCTTGATAGCCTGCAGGGCGACGTGTACGGTACGCGCATCCAAGTGACGTGCGAGGATGCTACGGACGATTACACTGTTGCCCGAGGTTCATCAGAAGATGTAGAGACGCGCTTCGTGAGCCGATCTGCTGGACCCAACATTACCATCATGTGGGACGGCGATTTCGGCAAGACTTACCGCTCGCTAGCCATCGGAAGCTCTATCTGGGGCATAGAGGACGAGGAGTCGCACCCTACTCTGACCCTAGCCTTCGGTGGCAGCGGCGGCTATGTGTGGGTGGCTGAGTGCACATATGCCGGGTACGAATACTTAACCGGGCTCACTCTCGACTCAACCGACAGTTATATTCAGTCCGGGCTGGAAGAGAAAGCCAGGTTCTCGGACATTGGCCCAGTCTTTAAACAGGAAGTCGCCAATGCTACGGGACGTGTTATTGAACAAGGTATGGGTGGACAGCTAGCGCGAGGTTTCATCAACGCTCAATACTTTTATGACGGCATCACAGAGCCCACGTCGGAGTTGACGTCAGTACTAAGCACGGTACTGTCGCAAGTCGGCGAGGCATACGTCTCGCTGCTACGGCAGCAGAATTATGAGTACACCGGCGCGTGGCCAGAAGATAGCGTTTTACAGGCTGACAACAATAGCTTCATGAATGTGCGCATCAGCGTCCTCCGCCTGGGCGGCGCTAGCTACGGATGGCTGGCCGTCTACGGAGTGATCTTTCTGGGATGCTTGCTTGGCCTGGTGCGCGCTTCTAGCCGAGCAAAAGCGGTCACTTTCGAGGCCCAGGACGCCGTGAAGCTGTTGGCTAATGTACATGACCCAAGTGTCAAGGGCCGGACGCGTTTGCGATACGACGAGGCTCTAACGATCGTAGGACTGTGACACTGGTGTGGCGATGGATAGGCTTGCGTGCCTATTAGCCGAGCTTTACTGCGTCAGCCGAACATAAAATCAGCGTTGCACAGATCAAATAATTGCGCAGAGCCCATTTTTCTCTCTTGTTTTGCAGAATGCCGCAGCTGAGGTAAATTACTCCTTGGCGTTCAGTTCGAAGCCTCAATGCACCAGTAAAGGTGTTGAATCATTGAAAGGGATGGCTTGTCTCCAACATCAGTCGATCTCAAAGTCGTGGTGCAGTGGATGGACGAGAGGCCACGATGACGCATAAGAGAAGGAAGCCACAATTTTACATGACTTTTCCAGTGGTTAAAACACCTTTGGAGCTAATGAGGCGCTTCAGGGGCAACACTTATCAGCTTTTTTGTGTTGTCACTATCCAGATAGGAACGCAATTGGCAAATGAGTTTTTAGTCTGAAGTAGATTCAATGCTGAGCGAGAGTGCTGGCATATATCATTATGTTACAACTCCGCTTCTTTTTTTGCAGTTGGATAGCATGACTCATACATCAGCGCCTCCCTTTCCTCTGACCATCCTCGAGGGAGCTACATGCGTGCGTTAACACGACTTGGGAAGACTCCTAATCGAACGATATAATGACCTTGGTCGTCTCGCGTCTCTCAAAACGGGAATACGCATCCGGCGCGTCCTCAATATTGATGACCTCGCTGACAAGAAAACTGGGCCTTGCTTTACCCGAGGCGACCAAGTGGAGTAAGTCAGGTGCGACATCGATTGGCTTAGAAGGCCCGGCGCCCCAGCGCAGTTCACCGAAGAAAAAGTCAGCCATGGAGAGATGAACATGTTCTTGAACTTCGGATGCTCTCGGCGCCTCTTCCGTATTGTTTGACTGACGCGTGTACACACCGACTGTTCCAATACCACCTCCAGGTGATGTCACCGTAAGCATATTGCCCAGAATAACATCAGCCTGTACCTCCAGGTTCGCGTTGAATTGTTCGTAGCCGACTGCATCGATGCTTCTGGCCACACCGTCCGGTTCGAAAGAGCGAATCTGCTCCGCAGGGTCACCCTCCCGAAAGTTGATGGGGATAGCACCAAAACTCTCTGCAAGTGCCAGTCGTTCGGGTACATAGTCAACGCTATAGACCTTCGAAGCGCCGCGCAGCACAGCAGAATAGGCTGCTAAGAGGCCAACGGGACCTGCTCCAAAAACAGCAACAGTATCCCCTGCCTGAAAACCGGCGAAGTCGAGAGACGTCCATCCAGTGGCAAAAATATCAGATAACATAACGTAGTCATTGAGAAGGGACTCTGTTTGATTGGTGCTCGGGTCGGTGAAGTTGACAGTTGGAATGGGGATAAGACCGTGGTCGGCAAAGGGAACTCGCAGATACTCGGCTAATGTCGACGGTTAGCTTTTCGAAAATGACAGCATGGAAGACACCACGTTCCTTGTGTTCCACCCAGGTCACCGCCATTCCCGTATGCAGCATATAACCTAGAGGTTAAATCTGTGTGCAAATGTCCTTCGTGGACAGTGAAGGGCACAATAACGGCATCTCCAACTTGCAATTCGTCGACTCCGGAGCCAACCTCGCTGATATATCCCACGCCTTCGTGGCCGAGAACCCAGGGCAGGGATGGGCCCAAGTTTGTTCCTCGGAAGATATGTAGGTCGGAACCACAGATGGCTGCCCGTGACATCTTGACCACGACATCAGTCGGGTTTATAATGGTAGGTCTCGGCATGTCCACAACGCTGACATTGTACGCATTGCCCTCCCACACCACGGCCCGCATTGTAGCGTTTGAGAGTGCCATGATAACTCGGAAGTATCAGCAAATTGAGTGGTTATGAAACAAAAAAACAAAGGACAGGGGGTCTCGAGGTTCTAATAGCACGGTCTTGAATTGCTCAGCTGATGTGAAAAGACCAAATGCCGGGGAAGTATCACCATTTTGTACTTGAGAGTCCTTTACACGCGATCGTCATAGCTTACGTCCTCACCTTGACGATTGTTATTGCATTGAGTCATTTCTGGACATCTCGGATATTTCCCACTACCTTGGCAGCATCAACTCAGCCAGAGGTCGGCGCGACTCGCGGAACTACTTCGTCTGATACCCACTGTGTCCCCATTGCAAATGATTCTACTGGCCAAGCTTATGGAAAGATTAGGCTACGAGCTAGTGATTCCAGATCAGAGGCCTGCATTCTGGGGTATCAACTAGCGTTGCTTTCCAGGCCTGTAGAGCAACCCATCCAATTCAATTGCCAGGTCTAAGCGCCAGTACGTAGCACGATTCTTGAGAAGTCTAGGCTCGAACTCAAGGGCACTTGAAGAGAGTAAGCCAACGTTCTTGTAATCTGGACTCAGTGGTGTTGTATGAGGTTTTCAAATTAACTTGCGATTCTCCTTTTTTAAAAGGAAATGCGAAGGCTGTCCTCATGGGTCCTCAAATGAATCCTAAGTTCAATAATCGTATCAGGGTTATACGTGCTCACAACTAATTTTGCATGATGGTAAGGCCGAGTGCGTGACAGGCAAATATGTGGACATGATGACGTATACTTGAGGCGTGAAATCCAATTTTCTATGCTTTGTCCTTCAGCATTCATGGGGGTGACCGCCCTCTAACGCTATTGAACCATTCCTTTGGTAATATACGGCACGTAGCAGGTAAGCAGGTTGCATGACCGATACCACCATCTCCACCTGACTAGCGCCTTCGATGGCAGAGGACCAATGTTGGTCGCACTTCTCCACTAACAGGGGCGGAAGCTAGCACTAGCTGCCGCTTATGCAACTTGCTTACGCCCAGCCGCTATCAGGAGCTTAAGTCCATGTTTTAAATCTTCGGCACTGTCTCGGTATCATCCGTGGCCTTTGCTACAGCTTAATCCTTCATGTCTACCCTTATCGATGCGGTCTCGCACTGTCTTGTTGGAGAATGCGCCTGATGTTATAAAGGCATTGCAATACGCATTTGGGCCCTCCTCGGCCAAGATGTAACCTATACCTTGCCCTTCGTGATTGCTATAGTAACCGTCGAGACCCCGAATCTCATACGCTTCGCCATTATATTAAGCTTTGTCATCCAATTTAAGACCTTAATTAAGTGGAAATCGTTGTGAGACTTGCCGAATTCGTCCCACAGGTTCTTAGAGCCTGAAATTTAGATTGCGAAGGGCCAGATGAATTACTTTGCCTGGTAAGGGTCGTAGCGATCATATTCAAGTCCTCTGAGTTGTCGACAATGTCATTGATGATGAATTCTACATGTTTATTGAGAATAATCAAGTGCATCTTGGCAGTGGCATCGACAGTCATGGCTGTGAATTGGCCATACTATGGGGGAATAGGGGGGTAGGCCATTGAGACAACGTCCACTATTACATTCTTTCTCTGGTCAACGCATATTTTCTTGACTTGAGCCATCGAGTTGATGGCCCGAGCGAGTGATAACACAGGCACAGAGAATATTTAGTGCGAGGCACGTTACTCCCCTTACAAATTTGAGGTTGTCATGGTGTTGCTCCACCCTCACGTTCGCCTGCATACTAACCTCGCCTACCCTGTAGCCTCATATAACCAGGATCCAATACAGACTCACACATTTTCTTTTGTCTGCTCTTCGTGTGCGTTCTGATAAGATGAAATCGATAAAAGGAAACAAATGGTTTCATGAGAAATAAATGAGAACTTTTAGGCGCAAAGCCACGCATTGAACCTAATGCGCAGCATTTGTTCTTCCCCTTCCAAATGGATCCGCAATGACAACGTTGCACAAACTTACAAAACTCATTCGACTCTGAATCCGGCCCCATGCACTTCCAGACAGGACTTTTGGAGTGACGTTAAATTACGGATCAATCTATACGCTTCCTATGAAAAGTTGGCATGCAAATCAGATCTTTGCCCCGAACCGACGCCCCTTAACCATTCATGCTGTCATTTCCGCGCTCAATCACATCTTTTTCGCTGATTGAGCGACAGGACAGATACCAGCCGTTCAAAAAGCCCTTTATTAATAAATTCAAGAGCCCTCTGGTGGGGTGTCAAAGCTAATGAGGAATTCTTTGTTGTTTTCTAATGCCCTTGCTTCCAGGGCTGCCATTGAACCTGACTATGCTATGTCCGCATAGAAGTCTTTGTCTTTTTCGTACCTACTCGAGCATGCCAGCAAAATACCGCGGCGGGGATCAACCATACCGTACTGGAATGTGTTCTATATTGGCCCACCTAGTCTGCGACAAGGGTTTTCTCGCTCGAGCGCCAGCGATTTGGCACTTGCAGCTGGATGAATTGGAGAATCGGATGGAAATTGTGAAGCCCGGAGACGTCGGAACAGAAAGAGCTCTCGTGTCCGCGTCAGATATTCCCACAGGCCCGTAATCATATTTGAAAAAGAAGATCTCAGTCTAGACGCCATAGACGCGTCAAGGATTATTTTTTCAGAGTATAATTCTGGGGTAAAGCCCAGTTTTCCAGGGCTAGCGTTCCATAGGAAAAGCAACCGGCTCATCTTGGCCGCAAATCTCAACGGCGTGTGGAAGGGGTGACTAATATATAAGACGTCGCATTAAGAAAGTCAAAAGTCTGTTCGGATCCTGCGATTCCCTAGCAAGGGAAGAGTAGTCTCCACAATAATGCGTTTCCCATGTTATACATTAGAGAATCTCACCATAATTGTAGGTTAATTTAGGAGGCGGAAGTACGGGATTCTATGCTTTAGTTCGTTAGTTATCCTCTTCAGAATATGTAGCTAGACTAATGCTTCCCCATAAAGCTTCCCCATTAAGCTTGGACACTTTCCGAGGGGCTTTGTGTATCATTGACTCGTTCGCTTTAAACTTTGACAAGATACCTAGCGGCCAATTGCTATTAAGTAATAAGGGTTCGCTGTTTGCGCACAACACAAATTGAGCTAAAATGTATCCTAATTCTAGGCCACAGCCTTGCCAAGCATAGCATTTCGCCTTGCACTACCATCAGATTTTGTCATTTTGCACATGCTGCGCAGCTGGAATGGATGGATAGAAAAGAGTGCGACTGAGAACAGGATTTTGATCCTCCATATAGATCAGCTGAGGTCTAGAACAGGATATACCCCTCCCCTAAAATCCCCGACAAGGCTCTCCGAATGTGTCAATTCAGCCGCAATCAATAAAGGTGGGCCTTTACGTGGTAAGCAGTGGGGTCTAACTGAGGCTGAAAATGTGCTGCGTGGTCAAATCGGGCAAATCTAAGTGGGAGGAGCAGCGTCAGCAGAAGTTCTTTGCCTCAGGCAGCACACTAAGGAGCTGCATGCAAGAAAGCCTTGCGGCTGACAGCCTGAACGCGCTCCGCCACTGTAGGTGTTGTGCATATCGTTTTCTGCGAGGATTAACAAGACCCCATTGCCATACTCGAATTCGCTAAAGTTTTCATCTTTTGACTCGTCCCACCGGGAAACGATGTCGCAATTACCGCCAAACACATTGGGAGATGCAGTGGGAGTGCTAGTGTACAGCTGCATTTGTCTTCTCACGGATCTTCTACTGATATGGCTGCTATGGGTACACAAGGAGCGCTTTGGCTGTGAGTTAATTCCTTCTAAATGAATTCAATTCATTATTACACGATGTTCTCTGGCAACGATTGGCTAACTATATTGCTCCGAAAGATATCGCACTCATGGCATACTTTGTAGCGATATGCGTTATTAGCAGTATCAGCCAGCAAGTCTATCACTATTCGTACGTTCGAATAATTCTATCAAACTCGTCTCTTTGGCACATTTTAGCAAAATCGCTGGCGACTGACTTGATTTGTGCTATAGTTACTACGCAGAGTTTTTATGGGCACAGTTTCAATATATCAAAGTAAACTCGACTAATGCGGAAGTAATATTTAAGAATGGTAACTTTGGCTTTGTTCTCGTTTTGTCAAATATACGTAAGTTCCGACTTTGAAGTTTGATTGAGAAAGCATATCTACTACGTACAGTTGATGTGTAAGATAAGGATAATAAAGCTAACTTGAAAAGGCTACTTCTGCTATGGCATTGGGTCTACTTATCTATTGGCATAGTAAGTTAATTATACTCTGCAAGATTCTTCACAACTTTCGGTTGGGTTTACTAACAGTCTCTGCTCAACATCTAGCACTTTTCATGTCGCTACATCAATACACGGCTTCTGGACTGGCCGTCGCCGATCGGAGCGTATATATATCCTGACGAGTAAAATACTGCCCTTGCCCCTAACGGGAATCACGTTAGGGTTGCAGTATGTACCAGCAATACAAAGAAATTGGACCGTGTACATGGTTGTCGCCAATTTGCAGGGCGTTGTCACATTCGCACTAAGCATCGTTACAACGGCCGCAATATTGAAGAAGTACATCAGCAGTAATAATTTCTGGAACAAGAACTCGAATTGCTCAACCACGCAAGTACTTTCAAGTCAAAGCCAAAATTCAACAGCCACTCTGGACAAATGGCTTGTGCTGCGCTTGTCAGCGGCGATTATTCTTTTCTCGTAAGTCTCCCCGTGCAATTCTTTGCCACTTATCTGTTTTTCTATTTTTGTCTAGAATTGTTTTCAGGTTGTTTGGACGCGACACGACTAACCAATCAAAACCTATTGATATTGTAGAGGGTTTATTCTATCCACTACATTGACACATTTGGGAACGCCAGCCGAGTTTGCTCGTGTGGCCAAATCCGAAGGACCAAATTTGAGTTCCGCCTACGCTAGATCCAATATCCGGGGATACTTGTATGGTGTAACACCTGGAATAGGCGTTCCTCTTATCTTTGGCTTGACGCAACCTTTTCGGGAAACTCTATACAAGACCTTTACACCTAAGAGCTGGCAAGAAAAACCACAGAATGGGGTTAAAGAGGGCAAGAAATCCGTTGTGGTGATCCATGAGTCGGATCCCCTTCCCGTTACGTCGATAGACCTGACAGATGATGATGAGCCTCGGCAAACCAGCATAACAGAAAACCCATTTACTAAAGTTGCTAAGGATAGGTCTCAATGGATGAAGATGAATTCAGTTGCAGAAAGAGTATAGCTACGCTAGACACAAGTATTACTCAGATTATAAAGCGTTATCCATTCATAACTTCTCATTGGTAAAATTCGGCGAATATTACGAAACATCGGTTTATCCTTGTCCGTTACATTACTCAAAGCTCCTTTATGTGTCATGTTCTCGCCGCTGTAAGCGTTACTATTATTGTGAGGCCGGTTTCCAGATCAGCAGCTAGATTAGTACAGCCTTATGAAGAAATATTCGAAGCCTACCAGATAGAGGCAATAGCAGTATTGAATTGACTCATGCCGTAAGAAACTTTAGCTGAAGATGCTAATCAGTGGAATATACAATGACATTATCGAGTTTCATTCACCAACTGGGATTTCGAGACGGTGACACCTTGTCGAGTTGGCTAGTCACTATTTAATATGCTACATAGAGCTCAAAGATGTAAAAATTGGGAAGAGTGCAATCTCAAAGTCACTGAGTAAGAGACTTAGAGCCATGAGCAATGCACGAAAGACAATGACCAGCTTTCTCTATGTGAACGGGAGTCGTGGCTTCTGTTCTAGTTTCTTCTAGTTTCTTCTCGAACACTACGTAGACTCTCTGCCTTCTTGGCTTGAAGTCCTTGGGATGTGGCAAACGAGACAAAAACTCAGAAATCCAAACTGTCAAACTTCTCGAGCACAACTACGCAATGCTGCGCATGTTAGTTTTCGATTGTGGCCAGCTGTTCGGTTCCTTCGTGGGTATACACTCATTTTGTTATAGTCATGGAATGGAGGATGAAAGACAAATCATGTTGATGGAACCCGGGTCTGTCTTGAGTAGGTGGCACGTGGCTGGCTGCCCTCATTCCCGCAATTCGCCATTCGTACTACTTTACACCCACTCGTATTACGAAGTGATCCAATCTGTCAATTTCCTTCCGCCGAAAGCAAGACTGTGGAAGGAATGTTATCACGGCAGTAGATGCAGCTTTAGTAAAGTTGAGAAAAATGAGAGTTTAGCCGCCAACCTCAGCATGTTGAAGGAAGGACTGCCGGTAAGATATGCTTATGCAAGTCAGCAGAGTGCACTAGTGGGGGGGGGGGGGGGGGGGGTGTCCCAACCGTGTGGCTAGTCTCCCCAGTCTGCCAAGTGGTTTTGGCCAGGGTTTGTTTGTGTGATAAGGGATCCGTAGCGCACCATCTCGGTTGATATCCGATATTTTCAACTATGATGACTTTTGCCGAATACTCTTGCAGGTTCCAGAAAGATTAATTTGTCGGAGCCTCGAAACGTCTTGGGATATATCAAAAGTCAATGACAGCGGACGATTTCGGTCCTCTCCAACATCGTACAGGCTACGGACTGAAACAGGTAGGTCAATGCAGTGCACATGGATGACGGAACTATCACTTGAAACGGAAGGTGACACGAGTTGGCTTTGACAGGTCAAGGTCAAGAGAGTATAAACGCCCAATAAGATAAACAACTCTACCTGCAGCAAAGATAAGCGCAGTTTTAAAGGCCCCGTTTCCAGGGCGATAGAATCCGGCATGCATGGATAACAGGACATCGTCTATGCGTGTAAAAGTAAGCTTGGTTGTTGTGGCGCCCTTGGCACTCGAAACCTCTTGCCTCCCATTTTCATTTAACCCTATGGATTAACATAACATGGTCCCACATAAATACGCTTCGATAATGTAACCAAATCTATATGTCTCGCGGCTCAATATGTACTTCACCTCTAACCAAGCTACCGTATGAAAATTTAGCTCGGGCTAAGTAAAATACAAAGATGACCGCTGCTTCACCTAGTCCTCCGATTCTGGGTCTGCGGACCATAAATAGCATCCCAATGGGAAGGCCTGAAGTTTGGAGCAGAATACTCCTCAGTCTTCCACGATGAAGTATGAACGGTGGTTTTCTTCAAAAAGTCGGTGCAACATCTGCAAATGTATCGGGCTTCACCGACGTTGACGAAGGCAGCGTCGCAGGCAGGAGATCCTGGCACAATCTCTGATACAATCTCGTGTATGGGTCTACGATGATCATTGTGTCAGCACAATCGCCGTCAACAATCTAATTGACACAAGGGTTGTCTGCTGTTTCAACTACGGCTCTGTTGTCGACCTTGACGCTCATGATGTCATTGTGCTCAACACGTTCTGAAATGACATGACGTGAATCGACCTTCTCTATAGATATCTTAACCTCAACTGCACATTGTATCTCTGCCAACTTCTTTTCCCTTAATTAAGAACAGCCCTTGCCAATTTGGCTAGGTCGCTTATTATATCCTATTAGATGTATACCAAATAGCTCTTCAACTCTGCCCCTATCCTTGTGAGGCGTTGATGATGTGGAGTTTTACTACGATTTACAAGCAAATGCAAACATACACTTGTATTCGGGCACGACCAAGATCAGCAAGGCCCACTTGATTCGTAAGGAGTACAAGTGAGCCAATCTTGATGCGCAAGGTGGTAAGAAGAATTTAACTCATAAAATAGCTTCATATACATAAATTCTTAGCTATATCATGCCTTTGGTGATTCCTCTTCCCAGCTATAGACACCCTATAGCAGGCAGATACTGAAAGTATCAATAGCCTAGATACTATTTTAGGTCGCATTTATTCATTACAAGATCAAGCCACTGACATAACCGACCATGGCAATGCCGACGCTCATTAGTCCCCAGTGAACATTGCCGCGTACCTCAGCACCAGCACTAGGCGTATTTGTTTCACTTGTAGTCGCTGCCGGTGCGGTGCTGGAAGCTGCCGACGTAGCCTGTTCAAAGCTACCACCTCCTGTCTTGCTTGGAACTATGACCGCATTCACGTCGGCAGCAACGTCCTTGTACATGTCGAGGGTTTCGACCCCAGACCTGTAAAATAGGTCATCAGTAATGTTGTCTTGCATGGAGAATATCAAGACACTAACGGAGCATTGATGACACCAGCCATGCCTAATTTGCAGTGAGGGCCTGTAGCACAATAGTACCAAATCGGTTCCTCGTCCTCCACTCTGATCGTGAAGACTTGGCCCTTCTCGGACTCGGAATTAATATGACCGCTGAAGAAACTGGATGAATTGGAGGGCTGGCAAGGGTTGGCAAAGATGCTCTTGGCCACTGAGTGGGTACCCGACACAAACTGAAATTCAACGACATCGCCAATGGCTGCTCTGGTCTCAGCAGGATTGAAGTTCAGGCCACCATCACCAACCTTGATGACGTGAATATTCTGCGCAAAGGCGGCAGAGAAAAAGGGGACCAAGAGATTAAAGTGCTGCATTTTATCGGTATAGTTGGCCGCTTTGCGCGTCGATTGTGTTGAATAGAAGCTGGAGGAGGCCTGAGCTACTGTTCGAACAACCAAAGCTGTCCCTTAAGTAGTTTCAAAGCTCACAGCCGCGACTTCGCACATCCCAAAGAACATCTGGTTTCTGCCAAGCTTCTTCGTCTATAACGATGCGTGTTGCATCCCTCGTCATCTCTCAGCCCCCAGGAACTGCCTAGACAGGGGATCATAACTAGATAAGCGAGCGCGCTTAGACCAAGTTGGTTGGACCGGTTTCTTCGCTAGGCCCTCCGGCGTCTACAATTATTCCGCCCGGCTTTGAATCACGCCGTTCCCCGATTTACCATCCTATTTTATAATTGCTTCCGTTCTTAGCCCCTATATTGTATCTAAGATAGACGCAAGAGGGTAGCACAGCTAAGCTTTGTCCCTATTTCGCTCAAGACCATTTCAATATCAATCGAGCATGGTTATTTCGAGGCTGGGGATCCCGACGCATGATCTACCGATGTGAGTCTCAAAAGATTCTTAATATCTTCAAGTTTCTGTTGAGCATCTAGATCCGGTCCTGACCGTAAAGTTACGTGCTGTCCCAGTTTACCAATGGCTTGCGGCTTTTATTTGCGGTGGATTGCAAGCATTACGGAGTTCTACACTTGTAGGAATGCTACGTATCTCGGACAGACCATTCGCATGGCCCAACGGCTTTGGAGATGTCGGTCACTAAACACAGTCTGAGTCTTCCGTCAACGGATGTGCCCCCGATCACATAATTCTTGGTAAGCCTGAGCTACTTCGAGAGCACAAATAGCGTTCGACGCTTCTTTCATGCCAGGAGATTAGGTCTCCACATTCCCGGAATCTTGCCGAATATCCTAGCCACATGTCAAGCTGTAGAATATTCCTGCGAAACCGGCTTCACATTACAAGACACTATATCTCCTCTCATCCATCAATACTGTTTTGCTATGTGACCGATATACTAGTAGCGGGTGACTTGATGTTTCGCTGTACCATGTATTGGGATGGATATGAGGATGCGGTGTGGTGCACCCTTCGACGTTGATTGGTTGTGGACAGAATTACTCTCGTTTGCCTTGCTTACCCTAGATCGTGAGACGGTTTTCGGGCGGCACCGCCATACCAAGATGGCATCAACATCGACTTTTCATCTTAATCTTTAGGTCAAGTTGCCCATATCGTGGAACTTTTTTTTTCTTACGCTTACCATTATTATGAAGTTTTTCTTCAAGATCTTGGACAGATAAAATAGTCCACATCTTTGTTTCTAATTCTCGATTCTTTTGCAATTGCAAGACCCTCTCTGTTCAACCGAATTGAGTCGCGTATGTTGTGGCCTTTTTTCTTGTACCAACTCATCATATGACTCATGAGTGCCGCTGTTGGTTCATATAATAATACCATATTATCAATTTCCCAATAGTTCAACGAAGTATAGCACTTTGTCTGCGTGTGAACGGGGCGATTTACAATTGTTCAAGGTCAAGATACGACAAGTGTCAGGATCAATATACCTGGAAAGTGAATTTGTAGTAGAAAACGCTCGTAAAATATTCTTTCGTGCAATTGTGAAAGTAGGGTACCACGGCTTATCGTTGCCAGCCACAACATGATGGTCGCCCGCAAAGACATTATCTTCCTTTCATTAGGATGACTGAAGTTGTACTGCAAAAAACTTTTGCGATAAACGAATTTGGTTGTCTAGTGAGTTGTGATTGATACAAAAAATGTAGAAGCGCTCATATAGAACGCTTCACTACGTCAAATGCGGTGTATGCTTCTGTTGTCCATTGTGCCTCGTGCCATGATGTTGGCACCATATACATGCCTACGGCTCTCATTTCCATCAAAATCGCATAGCCAAGGGAAGCGGCTACTACAATCACTGGGCAACACTGAGTCGGGTCAAAGGAGGTGATTTGGTAATTTGGGCATTTGGGCTTCGCTTCTTGACTTGAAGATCCCTAACCCGCTTGTCGTGCACAACCTCACACATTGTGTACAAGTGAGAATGAATAGCATGCTAAGTAGATATTGGTCTAAATATTTGTACACCAGATCCATGAAATTATATGACGAGTTGAAAAATGTTAAACACAGGGTATGATTGCAGATGGATCCTAGGAGCGTATTACTCCAACATTTCGGATCGTTAAAGTGCCGAGTTTTCCCCTCTTCTCTGAAGATAATGGATCGGCAATCCTCCCCTCCCGCAATGGTTGTCGGACCTACCAAATCACCCGACTAATAAATAGACCCGCAACCCTTATCTGTCATACCTAAATGTCCTCAATCTGTTCTGGTATTTGAAGCCTACAACGAAGAAAATGCGTTTCAAACTCTCTTACACTCTCGCACTGACCCTCGGGGCTTCTTGTCTGGAGTTGACCAGTATCCCTACCATCTCATATAATCCAGTTAGTGGAGAAACTCTGAATGTGTCAATCTTGTCAACCATCGTGGTCGATGCCGAGTTTGCAGATTTTGTTGACAATCGCGGCCTTACCCTGCTACCCCCGACCCTGAATGCATTCGCTAACACGTTTTCCGATGACCTCTACAATGTCTTCGGTTGGAAAGTTCCAGCCAGAAAGGGGGTAGTCAGTGATGAATCTGTCATCTTCCTCACACTCGGCGATCCAAGCGACTACCTGGACATTGCGGGCCGTCAAACCTCAGAGGGCTACTCCATCAACGTGACTAAGACCGGCGTCACAGTAAGCGGTGCTAGTCCGCTCGGCGTATGGTGGGGAACTAGAACAATCCTTCAGCACCTCATTGCCACAGATAAAGGAACAATACCTCTCGGCCATGCGACAGACAGTCCGGGGTGGGCAAACCGCGGTTTGATGGTGAGTTCCCATGGTGCCGGCCGATCTCTGGTCAGAATACTAAATGTGCTGGCAATTAGCTAGATGTTGGGCGGCATTACTATCCAGTCGAGTTTCTCGAGGAGATGTGTGCCTATATGTCATTTTACAAGCAGAATGTGTTTCATCTCCACCTGAGCGACAACCTTTGGAATAACGTCAGACTATACAATTACGAACATCAGATGCAGCTTTATTCCGCCTTCCGGCTGTGGTCCGATGACGCTAGTGTCGAAGGCCTGAATAAGCGGCGTAATGAATCATACACACGCGAGCAGTTCGATTGGCTACAAAACCGCTGCGCTGCCCGTGGTGTAACTGTTATACCAGAAATTGAGGCTCCAGGCCATGCCCTTGTAATCTCACAATGGAAGCCTGAAATTGGTTTCCCTAGCGACCTGAGCTTGCTGAACATCTCTCACCCAGATACCATCCCTACCGTCAAGACTATCTGGGAAGTCTTTCTGCCATGGTTCCATTGCAAAGTCGTCCACATGGGCGCTGATGAATATCAGGACCCAACCCTGCCTGTTGAATTCCTGGTCAGGGAATACACTCGTTTTGTCAATGAGATCTCAGATTTCATTGCTGGAGCTTCTGGGAAACAGACACGTATTTGGGGGACATTTTCGCCGCGTGAAGGTGGTAATACAAACAAAAATGTCTCCATCCAGCACTGGGCTCCCTGGGAAGCGAATCCACTATGGGACTTTATAGATAACGGTTATGAAGTGCTGAACTCGGGTGATTGGGCATACATGGTTGGAAAATGGTCAGAGTGGTATGGTCAAGAACTAAACCTTGATTTCATATTCGGCACAGATCCCACTAATGTTGCTGGGCCCCTCAATCCGAGCATATTCGACCCAAGAAATTCGTCCAATAACGCACCGCTGAATGAACGACGGGTCTTAGGCCATATAGCGGCACAATGGAACGACTATGGTCCGAATGCTACCACGGTTCTCGAAGCATACCATCAATGGAAGAGCGGTCTGGGTGCTCTGGCCGACAAGCAATGGGGAGGCAAGTTGACACGCGAAGATTATGCGAGCCTATACTCAAAACTGCAACCCCACGCGCCCGGACAAAACCTAGATCGCCGTATCCCATCTGTGGGATCTATTATCGTCGAATATGACTTCGCGGCAGGTCTTGATGACAAAGGCATGTCTACGGACAAGTCTGGCAATAACTATCATGCTATATCAACTTGCCAAACCAACAATGAAGGAGTCTATATTGTACGTGGGTGTACTGTATCCACTCCTCTAGACTCAAAGGGTCGAAATTACACGCTTGAATTCACAATCAAGCCAACCTCTGACACCAAAGGGCCTATCTTCACCGGCAGCGATAGCGCACTCTGGTTCGGCAACGGCACATCTGACGCTGTAATGCTCGTGTCAGGGGATAGCGCCTACGCGCTGAACTACACGTTTCCTGTGGGTCAATGGACGAAAGCGAACTTAATTGGCAGCGGCCGCCGGACGTTTTTAGATGTCGGGGAAGGTCGTATGGAGTTTCTGACAATCTTGGGCTGGCAAGGCGACAAAAATGTGTGGACATACATCGGAATCGAAGCTCCTCTAAAGACTATCGGTGGAGGAGGTTTTACGGGAATAATCGCACACATGAAGCTGATCGCTGATGACTGAGCAATACAGAGTCCTTTCATGCATTCACCCTCATCAAAATTGGGATAATACTTCTGATATACCAGCCACCTAGCTAGAGGGTAAGAGTTGAGTATGTGATGATAGAATTGGTCCTAGATGTAATCTGGTATGTAAGCTTGAGGGTTTGGGGCGTGTAATATGAGATGACGATTCTCTCAAGCTATCACCTCCCTGCCTAATTTCTCACTGTACTAACTATTGGTCTCGTCGATAAAGTCGCAAATATCCCTATTTGAATAATGAGCCGGAACTCCGTGGGTACAGTTTTCGAATTTTTGCACTCTTCAGCTATTTATACTAATCCCTAAGTCTATTCTTCAAGGTATAGTCGCCATACCAATACTAAATCCCAGGAGTAGTACTAATCTGATGTAGATAATTTGCTCACCATCTTGACCAGTGAAGCATCCTACCAGAGAAGCTGCCGACCTTGAATTCTTTAATATAGGCCGGTATCCGGTCGCAGCAATTGTGATCTACAAAGTGACTGTTCTGGCCGAGAATAATACTGAATCCATAGATTAAACTAAGACAACAAAAGATCGAGGATACTTCTTGGATCGTGGAATTAGCAGAATAGTTCACTGTTTCCCACTGGCGAATGCAGCTGCACTGGAAGACCGGTGCATCAGTAGTTGTCATGATCACGTAGCCAGTAGGAGACACTGGAATCAGACCATGAAATTGAATACTGGTGCAATGGTATTCTATAAACATCTGCTTCCTTGTCACCGCCGCCAAGTCACTTATGAGTTTAACTCGACATGCATTCATGCTGTTGAAGCCACATTAAACTCCTTTTTCTTCTCAAGAACTATGTTAGGCCATATGAATAAGTCTATCAAAGTAGGACGGAAGATACACCGATGGCGATACTAAGCGAGCAAAACACGACTGTAAGGACATCCAAATTGGCCCAAAGAGCTCTGGCACCGCTATCAGGTGATGATGGAGGATCAGGCGGCGAGATGCCTGCATTCTCAGACGACTCAGCTCTACTTTCGGAGGATGTTGTGCTCTGTTCTTCTTCCTCGTTGCTCGTGGACTGTGGAACTTCCAGACTCGGGAAATCGGGATTGTCGGAGCTTGACGAGTCTAGACCCAGTGCAGTCCGGGATGTGACGGCCAATGTCTCTTCGGGCAGTGTTGAGCTAGTCGACGTAGTTGGTTCCTCTATATAGGAGGTTCTTCCAGCTAAGCTTTCTAATTGAGTTGCCTCAGCAGGCGTTGGTAAATCAATCGTCTCCGACAAGTCTTCAAAGTATCTAGATGCTGCGCCTGCGTCTGTTGTCTCAACACTGAAAATAGTACTTGTGGTGCTGCGGCTCGATGTGACAACAGAAGCTTCAATCCGAACCGAGTAGGTCCAGTAGTAATACCAATACCAATAGGTCACTGTCCAGTAGTAGTAACGAACCCTGGTGGTGGTGATGGAATAGGTAGTTGTGCTGGTGGCGGCGTATGTTGTTGATCCATCGTCTTGCACAGACGCCGTGCATCTGTTATCCGTGCAACATACAACACGTCCGTTTCGAAGGTAGCAATGATTGCCCGGTTTGCAATGGCGGCCATCGCGGCAGCATTCACCACCGAGGGGATAACAGCTGTTGCTTCCGCAGCACCCTTCTCCAGAATCACAGCAGCCACGCGAGCAGCATACGCCGTCGAGGGGACAACACCCATTACCACCTAGACGAGTTTAGCCTTGCAGGGATCAGGATCCCATTGGTGCTTACTGGAACACAAGCCATATCCTGGGTCTCTACAGTAGCGCTGCCGTTTATCTAAGGTTTCGAGGCCTCCTGCAGGAGACAGAAGTTGCCGTGCATCAACTTGTGCTCCTACTAACTGTCCAAAGTTTCCATTTGCTTCTTTGAACTCAGCTTCGGACAGCAGGGTATCGGTGACTTCTTCTTCTCGTCTCAAGATGTCTATTCCACCCTCGGCAGCTTTGTCGTAGTCAAAGGCGACTTTCCCCAACGCGTAGCGAGCTAGAAAAAGAAGTGGTAGGACCCGCATATTTTCGCAATGGACGAAAAGGGCGCCAACAAAAAAGAACACTGGAAAAGCTAATTAGCTGGGCACGAACGATGGTCATATTATATCCATGAGACTTGGCATTGAGCAGGGTTCTGGAAAATGCGTATACGGCTGAATACGCTTGCATGGGTTCTCATCAAGAGATCGTCACTCCATATAGTTCTACCAATCAGAACTGCCGCCTTCCAGTAAGCTAGGCCTCCGCCATGCTCCTTAAATGGGCCAGCTGAAACTGTACTTTACAGCATCTAGGGAATGACGATGCGAACGATTGGCTGCCCTCCCTGCGCTAAGACACGAGGCTGCCCGAAAGGCACCAAATTCATGAGAACTTGTTTGTCCCATGCGCATTATTCACGCACTTGACTGGTTGGAAAGCGCCACTTATTAGAGGTGACGTAGTCGGTGTGGAAATACTCTCTCACCCACGTATCGGGATGAGGCTCTGCAAACTTCGAAAAGCCGAAGCAGTATTACTGCATCTTATTCGACAGCTGCAGCAAATTGGTCAGTAGCTAGCTGTCTGAGTTGGCCACGGGAAAAAGCGTCAAGACTAGTGCCATGGCCATGACAGTCCTTTCTCTTTGTCGCCTCGATGCAAAAGCGGCGCCATCATGGCGATCCACGCAACATACAATTTTTGCGCGCACCCAGAAGTGAAGGTGGCATAATGTTAATATGCAGGAGATTGTCGAAAACGACTGGAGCCACAATTGACGGCTTAATCTATGCAAATGGAGAGCTTTCTTGAAGAGGGCGGACGCACTGACTCCGTACGAATTGTCCCATTCAACATTGATGTTCTCTCCAATCACACCGTCCAACAGGCTCATTATCCCGGCTGCCTGCACACCTGTGTCACTTCACCGCTCGTGCAACCCGCCATCCTACAAGTCTCCGCTAAATCTTAACCGATGAGCCACTTTGCACTGGCAGGCGAGACACATGGACGCGCTCGGCGAGCTCGACACCGTCAACCTCTTCAGATCGATCAGCGGCTGGGTGTTCTTGGTTGGGCGCAGGTCGTGTGGTTTGCCTCAGGCGGTAGTACGGCGACCGCCGAGATCAAGCTGCCCGTGTGCCTACTGCTGACTAACTACACTTGGAGTTCACGGAGGGGTAAGAAGAGCCGTCGAAGAACTGGGTCATGGACGAGACGATGAGAAGATCGATCTCATCATGAAGCAGAATTCACGAACCTGGTAGAGAACTTGAGGGTTCTAGACCAATCACGCTTTCGTTCTCAATACTAAGGTGATTTGACTTGACTCCATGTATTGAGAAAACTATTGGCTGGCTATAGGTGGGCGAGTTAGTCAAGGCAGAGAAGGGGCCAATGCCGAGTGGTATGCTTATAGATCTTCATTTATCCGAGAGATTTGCTCCAGTATGTGCTACCTCCGTAGAATTGGAGCCTGCTTGCTGGGCTGGCAACTCGTAACAGATCCTTCTATTCGAATAATAAATCGCCGGCTAAGCCAAATTGAAGTACACCGTCTTCTTCATCTTCAAATGCTCAGATCCGACTCCGTCTTGCAGAAGCCCTGTGAATCCAGATTTCACTAACAATCTGGTTCAGCTCCAGCTTCTCGTCGTCTAGACACGGATCGAGCCTCGTTCCCTACTGCTAGATGCGGTTCCGGAATATGGGCGCGTCCTATATAATCACTAATTCTTCCACAGGAGGGATATCTAATTGTCTTAGTCACGTCTGCTTGGGGACGAAGAGTATACCACAGACTGAATTTAATCAGTGAGGACCAGCTGCATCCATGCTAATGGGACACCGTCTTGGTTGGTAGAATATCTCGAATTCCAAAACCGCCAAGCTGGCATAGTGCAGCATATCGAATTTTCCCACCCGCCACAACACTTCTCAATGCCATTCGCTTCTTGAGGTCGTTCGTCAAGGTCATAGGCATCATATAGTTCAGTACGCTCGCCGACAATATGTGGATGCTCGAGGATCTGACCTCAGAGTGTATTGTATTCTACACTTTTCAAGTCAGAATGGACTGAGCGTGTAGATATTCAAGGGGGCAGCATGAATTCAAAACCATTCTTCAGGCCTTTGTAAAACTGTTCTTATCTCAATCCCTCATAAATGAAGCTGGAATGTAGCTGATGGCTATCTTAGATTACTAGGTATTCTGATAGACGAAATCTTTACTAGCAGCCTATGATTAGGATGTCCCGCGAATCTCTATTACGTCTGGCTCGGAGTACGAGTATGATGCATGCGTTCGCTTAACAAGATTATTCGCGCCCGATTGGTTTGGTTTGAAGTTACAATATTGACTGCGGCTCTCCTTTAATGGCAGGTGGGGTTGACAGGCAGACGGACCATAAAGTCCGGGGAGTGTCCTAAAGCTTTTAAGTCTCTTGACGCCACATCATCATTTGAAGCATGAACTGAAAGTGACAGAGATGCCAATTTCATTTCACCTTGTGGGAAGCTTCTACTACAGCGAAATGCTGCAGCGCAACCTCGGTCAAGGTGTATTAATGAGGAGTAGCTTGATACGCGACACTGTTCAAAATCAACTCGTTTTGAAAAAAACCCTGTTGCCATCAAATATTTGACCGATTGTATGGTCCAGACGAAGTATAAAGAGCCCCTCTCATTCATCCAAAACTTCTCTCTCATTCAAGCAGACCTGCAATTCATCACAAGCATCTCAGGAACACGATGGCGTCTCCCAAACCAGCAACAGAAACCATCGTTCAGGCAGCAGCAGGCAGTGCGTGATAGTTTGCCCTTCTCTAATACCCAAGATTCTACTGATACATCAAACGGTTTCAAAACCAGTCTCAAGCCTAATGTCGTGACTGACGCCACATGCAGAGTGATATGGGATAACGATTCTTATGGTTTCCTCGAGCAAGAGGATTCGCCGTACACTGCCAATCCGAGTCTGTGGCGCCAGTCTCAGCTTAATATCGCCGATGAGCTCTTCGAGGTCGTACCGGGGATCTATCAGGTCCGAGGGCTGGATATCACAACATCTCATTCATAGAAGGCACAAAGGGTGTTATTGTCATCGATCCTTTGGAGTCAGCTGAAACAAGGACAGCTGCGCTTCAGCTTTACCAGTCGTGTCATGGAAAGAGGCCTATCCAGGCTGTGGTATACACTCATTCGCACGTTGACCACGTCGGTGGTGTGAAGGGTTTAGTGTTGCCGGATGAGGCTGGCCCCGATAAGATTGGCATCATTGCGCCCGCCGGGTTTGCCGAACATGCAGTGTCTGAAAACGGCTACGCAGGTATCGCCATGTTGCACCGTGCCACCTATATTTATGGTCCGCTACTTGACCGTGGGCCTCAGGGGCCGAATTGGGTCTGGTCTAGGACAAACGGCCTCAACTGAACCACCAAGCTCATCACACCCCCGGACACTGTTAGTGAGACTGGCACGTCCATTGCAATTAACGGTATAGAAATGAAGTTTCGAATGGCGCCAGACACAGAGGCTCCATCAGAAATGCTACTCTACTTTCCCAAGTCTAGGGCTCTTTGCGCCGCTGGGACGCTACCCGTACATTTCACAACCTGCTGACGCTACGTAGAGCCGTAGTACAATACCCTCATGGCTGGTCTCACTCCTTGACCGAGACTATTGACCTTTGTACTCATGAGAGCAATGTCTGTTTTGCATCTCACCACTGGCCTACATGGAGTACGGACAATATTGTCAAGTTTCTCACCTTGCAGAGGGATCTCTACGGTTACGTTCACGATCAGACATTACGCCTTCTGAACAAGGGATATACTGGCCCTGAGATCGCAGAAAATTTCACCTTGCCGCGGCCACTTGAAAGCGCGTGGAGTGCACGTGGTTATTACGGATCGCTTAACCATAATGTGAAGGCAATATGTCAACGCTACTTGGGCTGGTTTGACGGCAATCCAGCTCACCTATGGGAGCACACACCTGATGAGAGGGCTAAGAAGTATGTTGTGCTTGCTGAACGTATTGAGAAAATCATTTCGAACGGCCAGACGGCCTTTGACAATGGGGATTTCCGTTGGACAGCTGAAATCCTCAACCATGCTGTATATGCTGAACCTGACAACTCGACTGCGGCGGGTCTACTAGCCGATACCTTTGACCAACTCGGCTACGGAGCTGAGAATGGTAGCTGGCGCTACTTCTTCCTATTCGGCACCTCGGAGCTGCGAACTGGTAGTTTCGGTACTTCGAAGGGTGTGGCTTCAACCGACCTCTTGTCCAGCCTCACGCCAGAAATGGTGTTCGACTCCTTGGCCGTACAGATATATGGACCCGATGCCTGGGGTCTGACTATATCCATGCAAGTTATCTTGACAAATGAAGACGTCGAGATACCTCGTTATCTGACTTGGTTATCAAATGGAGTGCTGGTTTACCATCAGATTAATGACCCTAGCAAGACTGATGTTACAATTACCACGCTCGACAAACTCCCAGCTTTGGTGATATACGAATTGAAGTTGGAGGACATTGAGGAAGATGGCATCCAGATTGATAGGGATCGCACGGCGATTGACCGTTTGTCTAAACTCCTGGACCCTGGTGACTCTGGTCTCAACATTATGATGCCGAGGTCAACAATCAGCTGGGAAGCTCATGCTTAGGAATTTAACTAAGTGCTACTGCATTGTAGTATTACCTCAAATATTATAAGTTTACATTCTAGTAACTCAATTCCTAATCATACTTACAATAGACAAAGAAAAATTCAAAATGCAAAAACTAAAGATTATTAATGATAGAATCGAAGGAAAATAAGAAGGAAGTAAAAGCATGAGGAGAGCTTCATAGTATAACAATGGATGGATTTTGTAATATGCATAGCTATAATCAGAGCCAATGTAGCTATATTACAGGGTCTCATTATCTCTTCTCATCCAAGCTTCCACTCTGCTGCTACTTGTTGCTCGACATTGAAGTCTTAAGGTGGCAGCAATCCGAGGCGCAGTCGAGCTTGAAGGGAGTAACTGCATGCTGTCGTGCGAGGTTCCACTCTATGAAATATGTCCAGTGTATATGCATGGTCGCTGTTTCGTCAGAGTACTGCCGATAAACAATGAACGAAGGCGCGTAATGGTGAGTGAGACAACAGAGACAGAATTTTGAGGAAAGGGAGGGGTGTCCGGCCCTACCCCAAGCACAAGGGCTCTCCAGGTTTCAGAGTGTTGGTTGAGCTAGACAAGCCAGCTAGACCAACAGCATTATGCACAACTTGCTTACAATTCCACGGCCTTCCTTACGCTGGCCAATAATATGACCATTTTCTCAGCATAACATGATTGCTCATACTGACGCCAAGCTTGAGATTGAGGGGACAATCCTGGTGATTTGTTTTCTTAGCTCTTTTTCTGACTCCTTCACATCCCTTTATTCTACTCGCAAGTATAACCAACTTACGTTCCTATCAATTCTTTATCACCTCGCACTTTATTCTATACTCAAAATGAGCGGAGAACAACTTACTCCTGTTCCTGATCCACTTGCACATCCAGTTTTGGGCAACCTCCTTCACCTAGACAGAGAAAGTACCATTGAGAGTTTCGTGGAGCTTGCGGCAAGTATCGACCCATTTACAAGTTACGTCTTGGCGGTGCAGAACGGCTTTTTGTCACTGGGCATGAACTTGTCAATGAGTTATGCTCTCGTAAGGACTTTGTCAAGATACCCACAGGAGTCGTTCGTTCTCTGGAAAAAGCTGACCCCCGAGGACCTCTTTACCGTTGGTTATGGCCAAGAGAGTTGGGAACTCGCTCATCGCATCATCATTCCTGCTATTGGCCATCTACCAGTTCGTAAAATGTTCACTGGTAAGTGCAGCAACATGTCTCGGTTGGATGTGCATGGTCGATACTCAACACACGGTATGCTGTTGACGTCTGCTGAAGCCCTTTAAGCTAATTTGCGCACCTTTCAATATACATTCGACTTCAAACAACAACATGTCAATGCATTTGCTTATCTTGTATACACTAAAGATCTCAACTCCTGGTGGATAGTACATCAGAAGGAGAAGCCAGTTCTACAACCCTTGTCTCCTCGCTCCTATCAACCCCAAACCACCACCAATCTTTCTGTGATGCCACTAAGAATTGCATGCCACAGTAGCACGTTCCCAAGTTAGTAAACAATACTGTTGGTCTACCTACCTGTCCTGGTTTTGTGAATCATAGAGGATTGGGAGGCAATCATGGCCGAGAAAAAACGTAGATAAACGGGGGTTTTGGTCACGTTAACGATATTTGCAGCCTCTTGTGATATTAGTCACCACCCGTTAAGCTTTGGATTTGACATAGTGTATATGAGTATGTAGCTAGGCTAATATTAAGTTAGTGCGGGACGGAATATCACAAACCACCCAAAACACCAGGGCCTTCAAAGCGATGGCCTCACGGCGAGGGTAGCAGGTTATCTGAAAACGGGCTTGCAGATGATTTGATCCTTTCTATAATTACAAAAAATTATGCATCCGGAAGGCAGGCAACTTTGCCCCTGGAAAATGGGTGAAGAATCGATGTTGATGCTATCTAG
Source organism: Paramyrothecium roridum (assembly GCA_003012165.1). NCBI lineage: Eukaryota > Fungi > Ascomycota > Sordariomycetes > Hypocreales > Stachybotryaceae > Paramyrothecium > Paramyrothecium roridum. Next base: position 11,077 of record PXOD01000069.1, on the reverse strand, counting down.
GTTGGCAATGCCTCTCCCTTTCACCTAGCATAAGATACAGATAGACGCCCTGCGGTCTGGGGTAAGCAAGGCAACGTTGAGGACCTGAGCACGATTGTTTCTGCCTCCAACACAGTACTAGGCCTAAAAATTCCAAAGCCGCAAATTTTCACATACCCTGGCTAGGCTAAGAACAAGTTGCTAGGAGGTCTATCATAGGCCCATGTTTAAAAATCTTCTTGTTCTGAACTCAGTTTCTTGAAAACTGGCCGGCATATGAGCGAGCATCAAGTCTGTCTCTTGGACCAGACCAAAGGAGCTCTCTCGGGATGCAACATCTGCAACAACAAGACCATAGCGGAGTCGGTCTTGACGAGCTTGAGCACTCGCTCCCGAGCTGAGTTGATTGTTTCTTCCTCGAAAACAACAGGATTTACTTGCCAGTCACGAAATATAGACGCTATAGTCGCCACAAACTCGACCTGGGAGAACTTTCTGCCAGGACAGGCGCGTTCACCCTCAGACCAACCAATGAAGCTTCCTCGCTTCGGCTGAACAAATTCTTCCCTACAGATATTTCTTTCCGCCGTCTCAGAAACAGTCCTAATACTATTGATGAAGCGAGAAGGTCGCCATACAAGTGAATCATCGCCCCACCATCTAGGGTCACTCTGCAGCGACGCATAAGCAAAACACATCATTGTATTTGGTGGCAAAACGACCGTTTTGCCTCCAACATCGAGCGATTGAGTCTTCTCTTTTGTCCATTTGGTGACTGGGACAGGTGTATATAGCCGAATAGTCTCATACAACACAGCGAGGCAACGCTTTAGGCGTGGGAAGTCGGCCTGGTAGTTCCACTCAAAAAGGGGGCCGGTTCCTCAACACAAACCGAAGCTCCTCTGCAATCCAGGACTGCACAGCTGGATTAGCAGCCAAAAAGTAGACTGCAAAAGTGAACACATGAGATGAGGTGTCATGTCCGGCGAAATTAATTACAAAAATGTTGCCGTAGATTTCTCGTTCGGTAAGGCCTTCTCCGTCTTTTGCATCTAAAGATGCTTTGGCAAGTGATGATAGGAAGGTCCGGCTACTCCCAGTTCCAGATACACCCTGAGAGACCTTTCTTTTCTCAGATTCGTACATATCTCTCATGAATGATTGGAATGCTGTTACGGCTTGTCCGATTTTTCGGAAGTTCTTGGGAAGCCAGGGCGACCTGGTGAAGAATTTGGGACCCATGGCAATAATAAGAATGCAATGTTCCAAAATCAGCCGCAGAGAATCCTTGTAACTCTCTGACGGGTTCACATGGGATGTTTCCTCATAGCCTTGGAACTTGAACGACTTCCCGAATCCTGCTTTGGAAAGTACTCCAAGCGATAGGGCACGGAGGTCATCTGCCGTATTCTGGATTGAGGGGCGCGATGTCCAATACGCAATCATATCGGCAGCTTGCGATAGGCTTTCGGACCACACTGTCTCATTATATTGTTCGTTGAAGCAAGATGCCATGAGTTTCCGCTGTGTCACCCATCGCTGGCCCTCAACCTGGAAGAGCACATGTCAGTAAGTTGCGCAGAAAATTGAGAACTTTTATAGCTCCACCCACGCTGCTGACATTTGGCCCAAACGCATCGAGAATCTGGGTCAATTCCACGCATCTTGGGAAGTCATCCCTTCGGCGGACGACGTCCATGATGATGTCTGGGTGACCCACGTACAGCCAATTTCGCCCTGGTGTTACCAGCATGAAAACATCTCCAAGCTCATGATGGGAGAAATACCGGTCAGGAAGCTCCCAACCCATCCAGTTGTATCTAGTAAAGTTGCTCTCCCCGAAACACTTCTTAACGAAATGAAGGACCTTGCGATCGACGAGCATCCAAAAGTGATTGAGGTGGCTGATGGGAATGACGCGGAAGGGAACACCGATTTTGCGAGCAACCATGTAATTGCGGAATAGAGAGTGCCAGGAGTGGAGTATGGCTGCTCCCACTAGCAAGGAACTGGCCCATAACAAATTTGAGAGGATATTCATACTAAATCCAGTACGAGATGTCTGTGTAACAATTCGAAGAAGCGGATGGGAGGAGCAAATTGATGGGTGACATGCAAGAGCGAAATAACTGCAGGCAGATGTCTTGCAATCGGTGAACGGATATGGTGCGGATGGGGACGCATCTCCATTCAAAGCCTACTCTGTATTCAAAATTGGTGGATGAGATGCCAAGGGCGCAGCCCACTCGTATTCAGCTTCGCATTGTGGATGCTCCATGACAAGGCTGGTAGTCAATGACACACTGTTAGTTCAAACCGCGTTCAACTTTGGAAGGAGCGAGGAGCTTAATACGGGACCAACAATGAAGTGCCTGTAATCTAACGTTAATGCTTCTGGCCTGAGATGTGGGTCTTAAGGACCGATATGCACTGCAGCTCGCTTGTCCCGCTCGTCTCCCCCGCGTACACCAGCATTGAGCAAGATTATTATAACGCTATATGTAGTGTTCTCGTCGTGCATAGGTCCCTGCAAAAAAAGTCGGTTGGTGGAGATAGCAAAAAGCCTAACTCCAGGGTCGCTTTGTTGGTGACACATTTCAATGCGGGCGCATACAGGATCTCGGCGTAGCCACGGCTTGCATTTCTCTCAACCAACATGATAATGCAAGTAACCTACATCCACAGCATGACCGTAAACTCACGGCTGCATGATCCTCTCAGTGACATGTCAGTCTCTGTATTGTCCTCCTCACTAGCCTTGAAGATGTTACGCACGGTTTTCTAATCAAGCGCAATGGGTGGGGCCTCCGCCGTGATCAAGGTGAGGGGGCCTGCCTTGGCAACTACACCATGTAAGCAGCCTTGTTTCTCTTGTGCTGCCTCGAACACAGTCTCTAGTTGCTATATCGGCTCTACAACGCATCAAGGGCGTACTCAGGCAAAAGAGCTAGGACGACTGGTAGATGACGCGGTAGACGGAACAGGGAAATTTGGGCGCGTACGATTTTTGTACCCTCTAACTAATACCATTGTTCAAGCAGGCTGTCGAGTCTCTCTTGTGTGATTTGGTTGACCGGAATGTGTCCAACATTTTCCGCCTTGTAGCACGACACTAAAGTCGGATTTGGCTCCCCTGGCACAAACATATTGATTTGATTTGTGGTGTTCAGAGCCTCCTGTGAACTTTCCTGCAACGGCCCAAATTCCGTATTCTCGCCCGATCTGGTGATGGCTGATAGGTCGTAGAGAGAGACGTCATTGTGGTTTTTGGGTCGACTTCTGAACTTGAAAGCGATGCGCTCGTAATACGATGCAGTAGGAGTCCATACATGTTTATCTTGTCTGTGTCCGCTCGCAAAAAGCTGTCGGAAGGAAGCTGAACATGCAACAATGCGTTTGGGCTGTTGAATTAAGCTGTCAGTGGTTCATAGTCGCTTTCAGAGATTTAAAGCAGAGTTGTCCTCTCTAGGATGCCTGTGCCACAGGTAGCGCGGCTCATCCAATACTGTCATTCGCAGGGCATTTTGGTCATATTCTGGTACACCCCTGCATTCTCACTGCCATCGGGGTTGCAGAGCTCAAACTTAATGTTGGCCAAGAGACCCACAATGACCATTGTGATTAGAAGTTTGACGAAACTCATATCAATTGAAGAAGAGATGTTAGCCAACTTGCTTATATAGAGCAGTGACGCTTAAATAGTATTCAATGACGGAATATCGACCAGAGCCTCAATCTCTATGTGTGTGAATTCTGCTCTGACTGTTCGGTCCAAGATATCGTCCAGGTTAAACTTGAATGAATACCGTTATAATTTAAGGTCCACATGCCTGTCAGCCATGGTTATGTCGCGTATGCTCCAGGTAGAATTTCTTCCGGATCTGCGTATGGGGAACTCGCTATCGCCTGCATTCTTCTGGACACGGTGCCTGAAGCTGCATGCGGAGTGTCTCTAAAAGACACGGTTCATCTAGAGGAAACAATGATACCCAATCCGGGAGAGGCAAGGATTGAGCTTTTCTTGGGGATGTCTTATTCGGATTTCCGCGATGCTTGACCAAGACTTGGTCAACTTCCTCCTGGCCGTGGCACTTTAATCTGGGGGAAAGGCCCAAGAAAGTCAAGAGCCAAGTGTCTGTAATGCAGTCATTGCTAGATTTTCAATAACAACGCCGAAGGTGAACTTTGAGGATTCGCTCTTGCCAAGGGTCTGTAGCCGTAGCCCTTAATGGCACATGGAGTTGTATAGTAAGGCCCCAAAATAACCGCCAACCCCCCAAAAACGCATTACGCCTTAATACTAATATAACTGTATTTTATCTTCAAGAAGCTATAGTTTTATTGAAATTACTTAGAATAAGAAGTAAAGTAATATTATTCTCCTCAAAAGAGAACAAGGGTTATAGTTATATATAGTTTAGATATTCACTATAAATAACTTATAATGTAAGTCCGTGTAAGCTGCCGCAGCAGAAGATCACCTAACTTCGCCTTGGACATGCTCAAGGAAAAATAATGATAGGTTTCTCATCCTCTGTATTCAAGAGGATAAAGACTATTATACTATAAATTTATAAATAGGCACGCCTAATCCATGAGGAGTGACACTTCCTTAGTGGGATAAGTGTAATGCCAGTGGCCGAGAACGTCGCGGACATAGCATGACAGAATTTGGTTTCTCGATGAGCTTATTCAAAATACTGGAGAACAGGGTAGAGCTAGAGAGCTAAGACTTACTGGAGGACTTTCTACATCGCGGTGGAAATGTACCTCGCAAGCGCCGCTTCTAAGATTTTGAGCTTTTGTTGTAAGTTACCACTAGCAAGACAGGTAGAAACCCGCATTCTGGATCCAAGTTGTCATATATGGTGTGTATGTCAAAGGTAAAGAAGTCAGCCGTAACAATTATGAACTCGACCCCGTCGCAATTGATTGCGACACTGGATCTCTCGATGTCTCGATCATCACCTTGGGGGCTTGCTTGCCAAAGAATAAAAGTTAAGCAAAGTAGTTTAAGGTGAACGAATGTCGTTTCTCGGCTGTCCCTGTTTTTAAGGGCGCTTGGGCCTGAGCACCGTCACATCATGAATTGTTGCGACTGCGGCTGGGGTGCGAGTTGACCTACAAGTATTGATCTCCGATTGCTGACTATCGTTCCATCCACCTCAGCCTCTGCTTTTATTTACACGTCTGCCTCAGTTCTTTTCGATATTTAAAATACCGACATATATGCACCATTAGAGATAAGATCATGAGGCAAGTGAGAATGTCTGCCACCAGATTTCATACTTCACCTAGTCAACTCCAGCTAGTTGTGGGCCTGCAAAATAAATACGAGCATGAAACTCTGCAGACAAAACATATTGATTTCTCCGTAAGCTTTTGGTTCTTCAACATTGTATACTTTCTATTAGCCGACTTCTCTGTTTTAGTGATTCAGTGCCACTAGTAATTAATTTAAAGACCCTTCTCCTGGTGGAGGTCGCTATAACAGTGATTCAATGCTACTAGTAATTAAATTGAGGAAACTCTCTGTGTTGGATCTGTTGTGTCAGTGATTCAATGCTGTTAATAGTAAACATAAAGAAGAAGTCTCTTCTACAGAATTGTTCTTAACTCTATCCTCATTTTCCCCCTTTGTCTTGTTCAGCAGTCAACTGTATCTGATTCTCAGCATTAAAAATGGCCACCATCACGGATTCACCCGTTGAAATCGTGCATAATATTTTCAGGCAGCTTTACGATGTCGATAGCCTTTTGGCGGCTTCACAAACGTGCCGATATCTATATGCCTGCTACAAGAGAGACAGCAGCTGTGCTTATATTATACTGCAAAAGCAGGTCACTCCGCGGCTACTGAAATATCTGATAACCATGGTCGAGTTGGAAAGAACCATGGAAACGAGCACCGAAGGTAGTGCAGATGGTAGGGTAGAGCGGAGCGAGGACGAGAGTGAAGAGGAGAGAGTCGAAATGCGCGCCGCGCAATGGATTTCGAAAATGCTTGATAGTAAAGACGACGAAGCGGAGAAAATTGCCCTAGAAACCATTAAAGGGCTGTCTATCGACGTTCTTCTCAAGATGAGCCGGTTTCACGAATTGATTCAGAGCGCGGTTGAACTCTACGCAAACGAGGCTTGGGCAGCGTCTGAAAAGCAGGAGCCAATTAAGCTGTCAGATGAGGAACACTTCAGGATTGCTCGTTCATTTTATCGCCTTGAGATCTTCAATCATCCTTGCTATCCTGAAATCGAAGAGGTGACGCGCTACGGCTGTGGCAGACGTTTCTTCGCCCGGTTTCCCCCTTGGGAGGTCGAACAACAGTTAACGATCATAGAGTTTCTTATGAGGCAGATTGATAAAGGTACGAGTTTCCTCGGCTCTGTACGGACTTCGTTCTCAAAATTCCTCGTATAGAGACCCGCGACTTCATTGACCACGATATACATTGTGGGGCCCGACAGGTAGAGCTTATTAGACCAACTCATATGAGCTCCTCCGTCAAGATTAGCTGGGTGAGTCGAGAAATGGCACAGCTTAAAAGCAATGTCCGCTGATTGTAGAAGGTATGTGCTGGAGTTGAGCTATTAGGAAAACTTCGGCAATCCGAGACTTGGGACGAGAAGGCGAAACTTCTAGACTTGAATAACTTCGACAGCGGCTTACATAACCGCCTTTGGCCTGCATTGAGAAACTGGTCGCTTCTAGGCGTCCCATTCAACCTTCGTTTTCTTCCATTGAACCGGTACACGGAGGAGCAGCTGGATCGACTTACGCCATGTCCCGGTGTGCATCAGCTTGATGAAGATGGGTGCAAAACATGGCTTGATTACTAAAAGTCTCAAGGCCTGAAGCTCAATCGCGGAATTTTAACCATGAATCATTACGGCAGACGCATGCGAGGGTGGGTATTCTGGGACCGTTCGCGTTACGATCAATTCAAGGGCTTGAAGTCTCAAATTACAGAACTCACTCACCAGTTTCCGCGGCCACCTAACGAACAGCAAATTATATCTGAGCGTGAATCCTGGGAGGAACGGCGGAAATTATGGATCGAGGGTGCATATGGATACTGGGATCCTGCGAACCCCACTACAGTTCGACGGAGGGATCCCGCCTTGAATATGGACCCACTTGTCCACCAGGCGCCCATGGTCACATCAAATTCAACCCCAGAACATACATCCAGCGGTGAAGATTGAGGTTTCGAGGATGAATAGGCTCCAACGCGGTTGAACCGGCCTGGAGTCTACATAACTAGAGTCTTCGAGTGGATATCATCTTTATTTAGATGATTTACTTATTGGATACAAGAATATCTTCTCTTCTGCCACTTTATTCATATGACAACCGAGTATAAACTTAAGTCTAGACTAATCTTAGGTTTATTTTTGCGTTCGCATCGTCAGGGCATGTCATTTTGGTAGCAATTGTCCTTCTGATTGTAGGCATGTGCTATGGTGGCTGCACGCTCCTGAGTCCGTAAACTATATAATGCGTCTAGGAATTGATGATTAGCTCATTGTACTAGGCGTGGCAAAAAGCCACCAGCATGTATAAACATTTGTACTCATACAATACCAAAAATGCAGCCGTCTCTTGAGAACGTGATGCCACGTCGTTCCAAACAGCCAAAGGCAAGCTTAGGGATAGCCGTGCCACTCTGCTCTCTTGATGGCTCGCTTTGCCCATATCCACACAAACTTTTCTGTACTTCGACCACCTCGAACAACGACTGTTGGCAATTGTGCCTTACACAAACCCGATCTCATCGCCCAATTCGATGGTCTTCTCCTGACAACTGCGGGAGGCCAGAATGTCGCACCGTATAATCTCCGAACCCATAGACGAATCTAGTTTAGCTTAATAGTAGAAAATGGAGTGTGAAAATTGCTGATTTTTTTTAATAAAAAAAAAGCCTGCAGCTTGAATACACATATAGTCACGGCTATAATAAGTCGACGTCTATTCTCTTGTTGCATACAGAGGTAAACGGTATGTTCACACGAACTAACAAAGCTATTAGGCAAGCTCTTACATAGACGTACAGAACTCAAAAGACGATTAATTGCTCGACCTTGTGCAAAATTCAAATTAGAACGAGTTACAATGGCTGGTAATTATGGATGATGTGGAAAGCTTAGACTAAACTGGTGTTAATGATATGCATTTCAGAAAACAAGGGATAGCATTAATCCCGGGGGAAACCTCAACACAATGTCCAATAGGCGGTATCCAGTCTCACGCTTAACGAGTGCAGAGACCGGGAAGACAACTATCAATGCCATTTGGACAGAACCAAGCGAAGAAGACGTATATCAGGCATGAAGGTAAGAAGGAATCAAATATGATAAAGACGCTCAATTAACGTGTTCCGACAAGCCCGGATGGTATAGCTGTCTAGATAAGGAGGGACAAAGACGCCCTCGTCAGTCTGGCCCATTGGCGTTGAGGGATCGAGCTAGCTCGCATAGGAAGAGAAGAGACCCAAGAGTCGTTCAGCGGATCAACAGGCAAGATGAAATGGAGGAACACAAGACTAGGGATATCAGAAATTCGTTAGATGAGCTTGAGTGGCTTCTGTTGGGTATTACTGGCGGCATCGTGTATGTGGCAGACGAAGACGGGTATTAAATAGTACCCAGGCCTGCCACGGAAGAGAGGAGATCAGTGGCAAGCAATTGGCCAAATATACCCTTACCGGCAGCGGAAGCTACATTGAACATAGAACGGCATTCTTTCGACGCGGGTTATCTCCATCAAGCACCAAGATGGCAAGATTGGCCGGCATACAAGGTGTTACACAGCCTTGCGTACGACGACAACCAGAGCATTTCGCTGCATTTAATCAAGCAGGCAGAAGCAACACATGAAGAAGAGGATATGAAGAAAGAAAAGTCAAACGCAATGTGTCAAGTAAACACACGGAAAGCCGCTGAACGACTCTGAGGTTTGTTCGTATCTGCACCAATGGGAAGCGATGGAGGAAGGCGAAATGAGCTGCGAACTGAACAAGCTAGTGTAGGAGTGCGTGCGGTATAGAATTGATAATATTGCCTAATTCGTAGTAAAGTCGATGACTGGAATACAACAAGCTCATCCAAGAGTGGGTCGTTTGTCTAGGCTCGGGCAAATACTAGGTCCAAGCTCAGAGATGCTGCAAGATCAATTGCTCGACAAACGCAGCAGAGACGCGCAGAATACTTTGTACAGGCGGGAATCTGCGTGCTAGAGAAATTATTCTCAAATAGAGCGAGTATTTGTCTCGGAAAGAGCGACACATGTACCTAACACATGTGATACGAGTCGCTGGTTCCGTCAGCGACCGTGAAGGAAATGGTTGTGTCCAATTTATATAGGCTAACGCCGACATCATGAACTCTTCGTTATTTGGCTAGAGAAATCGTCGACGACTAAGACATGTTACATCCAGGTGACGACCTACGAAGGTCACGTCCAAAGAATGATACAGCATTCGTGAGCACCACTAGCTTAATGACAACAGGATATAAGGAGATATATCGCTTTTCTAAACGCGTGTCAACTTTAGATGCAGCGGGCTCTTGTTTGTAGACGTACCGGTGGTAATAGGTTATATTTCGATGAGCTTCTCTATACGGGATCGGACAATGGCGCTCAGGTTGGGCAGAATTTTAGGTGGGTTTATAGTTAGTAGAGCGTGAAGTGATAATATTCTGAGTATAAATAAATGTATATAGATATAAGATAACCTCCCTAAACCCCCCTTATATGTAGCCCTATTAATTTATTGAATAGGATTATAATTATATTTCTATAAAAAGAGTATAAAAGGAATCTATTAAAGATAATAATGTTGATTTTAGATTAAATTTAACTAAGGGTCTTTAGAGTTTAGCTATGTTATTATACTGCATTTGGCAATAGCTGAGATTAGGGTATAAATTGCTGAAATTGGCCATAATATAGCAAAATTAATGACCTTGACTGATGAATATCTTCTGATTATGAGCTTATATTTCCTTAAGTGTATCCAACGATTCCAATATCAGATCTAATAGTGAGGAGGCCAAGACCTCCCTAATACTGTTGGTTATTTGTTTCTGTAGAAAAGGAATAGCTCTCTATATATAGCCGAGGATATATCGAGTACTGTAAATGAGGGGCAAATAAAGCCTGAGGCAGACAGATAGACACGCACAATTCAATCACTTGATTCTGGATTTAATAGTTCTGGTCGACTAAATCTTGTTATAATGCTCCTCTGTAGCTCATTATAAGATGACTTCCCTCTGTTAAAACTTAGCGATCTTTATTCCACTAAGCCAGAGAAGAGAGAGACATAGCATTCTTCAATATGGAAACTCCTTTACTCTCTTCTCCTCCCTCCTCTTCCTCCTCTCGCGGTCTGATAATTATCCACGCAGGCCTTTTTCGCATGGGCACACATTCCATGGCCAAGGCATACCGAATCCTGGGCTTCAAGACATTCCACGCAACTGATGAACCGAGTCGTGTGGACTGGATCACATTGGAAAAACGGCCGAGGCAACATGGCCATCCGTGCCTCATGCACGGAAGAGGCCGCCGTTCTCTCGTGTTGCATGGGATGCTCTCTGGGGTATTGAGTTTGATGCCGTCTGCGATACGTCCGCTCCCTTCACACTGGAGCTTTTCCACGCATATCCAGATGCCAAGGTGGTTATTGTCCAGCGCGACTTTGACACTTGGTGGCCAAGCTTCCGATCAGAGATTATCGATAGATTGTTTGTACCCTTTTTTGATCAACAAATATGGCTAGCTTGGCATCTGGCTGGCATCCGTTCTGGGCATGCTATGCGTAAGGTCATATTTGGTTTTTTTAACGCCACCACTAGAGAAGAGATAGAAGCGCATGGGCGTGAGACCTATGATAGGTTTTATGATGATATCCGTGCTGCTGTACCGCCGGAACAGAGTATGTATTGTAGAGTAATAAGTAAAAGTATCTTAAGTATTTTAGGTGTTGGAGTTATAGCTACTAGTTTGTGGTGGTTATTGGCTTGAAAGGCTTTCATATATTCCATACAATTTATAACTCCCCACGTGTTGCCTATTAGAAGACACTGTATCAATTCAT